>JBAMYA010069614.1:0-25722 GCA_037176975.1 Arrhamphus sclerolepis
TTTTCACTATAACATCAAGGCAGCAGTTTGACACTGGACTTCAATGGATGCATACTGCAACCTGTCTTTTGCACTGTCAATACAAATGTCACCTTATCAGTGAATGCTGCTACCTTTCATAATATTTTCTATTTCCATAGTATTTTCTATTTTATTTTTTTATATTGTATATTGTACATAGCTTTTTTCAATTTATTTTATGTGTGTGTGCACTTTATGGAGCAGCTCTGCATCTCATTACACTTGTGATGACAATAAAGGCTTTCTATTCTATTCTGTTCTATCCTGATCTTGCCATTGGTTCAGTCTTCCAGCAGTTCCAGACAAAATTTCATCTTGTCTTCTTATCCTAATTATGTACTATTGTTCTTATATTCACACAAAGGTATAGTGATGTTTAATTATTTACCTCACAGTCTTCTTCAGAAGCGCCATCTGAAGTATAGATAACATGTCTTAAATCAGCTGTTCTTCCCAACACGGTGGGGGTGTGACCGACCTAACAGAATCGACAGCTCTGCCAGGCTGGTCACACCCCCACCGTGTGGTGGTCTCTGGACCTCCTCTGGACATCGGAACATTCAACAGCATACAAACCTTCAGTAGTCAGGATACTATACGAGTCTGACATGAAAGCTTAAATGCACCAGATGAACGTGGCTACATTCACCACCTCACTAGCTGCACTGCCAGTTCTTCTCTTCTCCAAAATGTTCGTGCACAAGTTTCAGAGTTTGCGTACAGGAAGGAGCACACATTCTACCGTCAGGTTTGTTTTTATCAATCACAACTTTTGCGTTGAAAGTGATGCATGCCATTTTCAGGCCCACTTTGTCCATATGCCAGCTTTATAAATGAGGCCCCTGGCCAGGTAGGTTAGGTTACAAGGCTGATAAACATTGACTGCGCTGTTTCTTACCTTGCTCTACGTTAGTTCCAGCTTCACCATCACCAGCTTTTTTTTGTTTAGAAAATCTCTAAGGTCTCTGTTTTCTTCGCCTCTTCTTCTCTTTTCTTTACCAGACTTGTGCAGACTAAACATTTTGAGTGTACTGAACTTCAAATCAGAATCAGAATCAGAATCAGAATCCTTTATTTGTCCCACAGCGGGGAAATTTTCTGTGCAACAGCAGCAGAACACAAACAGTAATTAAAATTAAAAACCTGTACATAGTACAGAGGGAGTGTGACTGAGAATATACCCAAGAAGTACATAAAAAAAATCCAAGGTAAAAGTGCAAACAAGAAGTAAGTCATTGAAAAAAATTTGAAAAAAAGTGAACAGTGTTATTGCACAGAGTCCGGTTAAGATTAAAGTCTATTTAATTGTCTTTTAGTCTGCTGTCTGCAGACTAGCGGGCATCATGTCTGTTGTGGAGCCTGACAGCAGCAGGCAGGAAGGATCTGCGGTACCTTCACACAGCATGGACGGAGCAGCCGATCAGTGAAGGAGCTGTCCAGTGCTGTCAGGGTGTGCTGTAGAGGGTGGGACACGTTGTTTAGCATGGATGACAGCTTAGCCATCATCCTCCCGTTTCCCACCACCTCCACTGAGTCCAGGGAGCATCCCAGGACAGAGCTGGCCCTCTTCACCAGTCTGTCCATTCTCCTCCTGTCCCTGTCCGTGATGTTTAATATGAGACATTTTGACTAGATTTAAGATACTGTAACCCTACATTCCTAAATCTAATCTAAGAAAAAAATGCTTGGCTAGAATTCTTAAATGAGATATAGGCTTTTAAAACAGGACCATTTGTCTTAAAACAAGTATTTTTTTTTTACTTTCTTAGAAATCTGTTTTACCAGTGTATATAAGTACATTATTGTAGTTGAATAAACAATCCTTATCAAAACTGGCATTGAGTTGTCAGTGGTGATGTAAGTTCAATTGGCATAGCGATCATGCTCAATGGCCATGAATGTAGCATAAATCAACAAAAAGAAACATATTTTAAGACACACAAGACTGGAAACTTTTAATGAAAAAAAAAAAAAAAACTTGAAAGCCCTGTTCATGGCTTGCAGTTAGTCCTTCTGCCTACATTGTACACAGACTGTGTCACACCCATCAACATCAGTAGTTAGCTGATGTTCAGATTTGTAGAAGAAAGACACTGAGCATTTTTGTTGTATATTTTCAAACTGTATCTTTTTTCGAGGCATTGTGCACTCCATCTTTAAGTATTAGCTTTCTTCATTTTTGGAGCCATTCTGGGGAGCTTAAATTCAAAACGCATCAACCAAAAAAAAAAAAAAAAGCTGAAATAATTTTATGCTCTATTGGACTGCAAAACAGAAAAATCTCAGGTGGAGAAGTACAGCAGGCTCCTGTTACATACCAAGCTGAATTTTAATCAAACATTTGAAAAAAATAAAAATAAAAAAAGATCACCCCTTACACAGAAAGAACTGCACAAATGCTGATAAATTGTAACAACCTTAAAGCTTTTATTATCCAAAGAAGTGATTGTGTATCTCAACATTTTTTTAATTTTCCTTTTAATTTAAGGAAACACTGTGTTTATTGTTCCCTTATAATATAAAGAAAACATGGACATAGACAATAAGCATAAATGACATTCACAGAGCTCACTATGACCACAGAAACAGGGATAGTCTCATAGTGTCCTTGCTGGTGCTGTGCAAATCTGACATTTTCTCTTAAGCTACATTTTGAAGGCAGATCGGCCCAGACAGCAGACACAGGGATGCAGGACTGCGGTGCATGGAGTGTCAGTGAGCTCATGGCTTGTTGGACCCATGCAGCATTGTCAGCAGCTCTTACTGTACCTAACGGTAAAAAAAAAAAAAAAATTGTGTTTAAGGAGAGTAAAAATAAGTGAGCGCAAACTGTTAGCATTCAGATGCACGCTTGTATATTTTGAATTGATTTATCATGGTTTGAATTATCTCTCTTCAACACTGTATATGTAATGTGACAATTTATATAATCTATATCTATATTTCTCTGTCACTATCAATGTCACTATATTTAACAACAGATGCAGGACAATAAACACACCAGCATGTGTTGTGTATCAAGAAACCCAACCAGACAAATAAGAAGGCAGAAGACCCTTTTTTTGTGATCAACATTTTATTGATTTTCAACAGGGGTGAGGGAGGGTGGGGTTACAGAAATATTAGGCATCACTGTGTATAGTAGCAGTAGCGAAGTACCGAAATAAATCCATAAACTCACATAAAAAAGATAAATGAGCAAGTTTGCAGTGCTATGATTAGTCACCGTCTCATCCAAGAAATTATATTGGATGAGAAGTTTTTCCAGGATTCCACAGTAAAAGGTTGGGCTTTATTCAGTCTTGCAGTAAGTTCAAGAGTAACCATCCTACTCATATCCAGAATGACTTCATACAAATATCAGAAGAAACTTGTTGAGACTTGTTCAAACGTTCCAGGTGAGGTGTTGTTACATATGTGACAGTCATACTAAGTCTGCAATGTCATCTGAAATCTCTTATAGGGTGTGGTGTATGCTCTGTGAACAGTTTTAATGTGAATAAGCTAAATTCTTAGACTTTAAACATAGATTAGACCACACAGTATCCCAGTCTATATTTACATGGAACTCTCCCAGTTCCCTAGTCCATACAGATTCAGCCGACAAAGGCCTTAGACTATGTTCAATTAGTTTTCTGTATACACAGATGATCTACCAAATACAGGTAAAATCCAATCTAGCATGGGATGGGAGGGGAGGGGGAGTCCCAGTGAACTCCATATGCTTTTAAGGCTGATCTTAGCTGAAAATACACAAAGTAAGAAGATGCTGGGAGAGAGAAGCACGTCCTTAAGTCCTGAATAGAGCAAAGACCTTGGGTGTCATATATATCAACAAACATATTTATTCCTACTGATGACCAAGAGGGTTGAAAAAATGGTTGGTTGGTTACCACATAGGAAATTAATGTTGAGCCATAGTGGCATGTTCTTACAGAATTTGATTGGGCTGCCCATCCATCGTTCTGCTCATATGCTGAGTGCCTTTGATTTGGAATGCCCAATAATAAAGTTCAGTGTTTGGTACAACCAAACCACCCAGCAATTTTGGCCACTGCAGTGTTGTCAAACAAATCCTAGGCCTTTTACCATCCCAAATAAACTGGACACCGTATAGTGTATATCTTTGAAGTAATTCAGAGAGGGAGGGAGTGGCAACATAAAGAAAAGGAAATTGATGTGTGCCATTGCATTCATTTTGACTGTATTAATCCTGCCTTGAATGGTTGTTTTTAAGTTCAAAATCTGTAAATGTCAGATTTGATCTTGCTTAGCATATTGTTGAAATTGTCCTTCTTTATCTTGTGTATGTTTCTGTGAATTACAATGCCCAGATAGGTAAAAGGTAGTTTTACCTGAATACATGCAGGTATAGAAGCATTTATATTTTTATTATTCAGAGGCATTAAGTCAGATTTTGACCAACTTATTTTGTAGCCTGAGAGTTCACTAAAAAAAAAGCAAAATTCTTTAATTATTTGATGTATGGAGGTGTCAAAATTATATAAAAACAGAATGATGTCATCAGCGTACAATGATATAATGTGGTTTTGACCACTAATTCTCATGGGAGAAGCCGTGGATTGTCTAATGACCTGTGCTAAAGGTTCCAGAGAGACAAAATAAGAGATGGGAAAGTGGGCACCCCTGTCTTGTTCTATGCAGAATATAAATGGGGAGAGACTGGGGGGCATTTATAAAACTGTGCGCATAATCCCCACTAAAAGTTTGTGTGTGCCCAAAACCCAACATTTGCGATTTATAAAGTCTTGCGTGCACACAGGTGCATGCAATTCCCCCTTAATAAATCACACTCCCCCTGGACGTTTGTGCCGGTGGTGTATAACCCGCCCTCTGCACACTCACGTTCTACAATCAGTGATCAATGCAAAGCACCTCATGAATGTCAATGTGTATTTAAATGAGCCAGCCGATTAATGTTATTGGTGAACAATGTCAACCACGGAGACAACGCAACCACACCCCAAGCACATGAAGCGTCTGGAGGAGGACGGGTGTTGACGAATGCTGTTCTGCAAAATCAGAGAGAAACAACTGATGAATTGTAGAAATTAGAACAGTATTGAGTAATTTTTGTGGCATTATGTCTGTGTCAAACGCATTTTAAAAAACTGTGAACCTTAATGCTATCTTAAACATTGCATAATGTCCTTGTGGAGTCATGCTACATGGTGAAATTCCTCTTGAGACTCCAGGGGTCTCATTTATAAAACATTGCGTAGGATCTAACTGGACATTGCTGCAAACTGCCTATTAATGTTGGCCTGTTCTCCCACAGTGTAGGGAAATCTGATGGATGGACTGGTCATATTAACAACATCATCCAGGATGCAGGCATCTTCTGATTCTCAGAAGACAAATTGAAAAAAAAAATGCTTTGCAGGTTTGAGACTCACTCTCAGTGGAGATGAAATGTGGACTGTACCTTTGGACTGTACTGTAGTTTTGAAAAATGCTGAACAATATTGGGTTTGACAGTTGATTTAAACTGATAAATGAAAGTGATTTCAATGAAAAAAGCCAGCCAGCATTGATCAATGGCAATAAACCACTCTATGCCCTCCAATGTCTCACCAGTAGCACTTGCTACTTTTATTTATACTATGCAAAAGAAGAAAAAAATGTGTGTTCTTTCACAGTGTCACATTCAGAAAAGAGGGTGTTTCATCTTATACAAGTGGTACAGTATGTTTTTGTTCAGCCTGTCACATCATACACTGTAAGTCTTTATTTCAATGTCTATTTTCTTTTTTTTTCTTTTTATGTAGAATTATATAACCCCATACTAATGTACCACCAGGCTAAGGCAGCCTGAGCAAGGACACAACTCACCCACATCTTTAGAGGGGCTGCTGTCCTGAGCTGGCCCTACATTGATGTCATAAACTCCCAGCAACTGTGACACTTTTATGACACCACCTGGCAGAGACTAATGGGTGTTAGTCTATGAGGTGATCTCTTTAAAAAAAAACAAAAAAACTTATTTTTGTTCTTACTAAAAAATATTTCTTTCCTTACAATAGAATATGCTATTGTATCGAAGAAATAAAGCACATTATCTCATTGCCACTGTACCAGTACGAGCTAAGAAAGGCTTCCATTTGTGAATATTGGAAGAAACTGTTGCATAAACAGCTGGCAGATGGCGAACTGTACGCTCTCTCACTTGCACTGATCTGAGTCTAAATTTCCCATTTACAGTGAGCACAGATGTCCAGACATGAACACACAAATGCAGAGCCATACTAGTTCAGAAACAGAGATGTGAATTTTGCACATGTACTGAAAATGTTGGTGTGTCAAACTGCATGTTGCAAGTGAAGTGTTTTGACCTAGAAACAAATTTTGATCAGAATTCTCCTGGCAGATGGTGGGGGTGGGTGGGTTGTCTCCACAGCTGAGTGAGGAAAACGTTTGACTATTATGACTTCAGAAAATGTGTGTATATTGGCTTTCAGTCGCCATTCTTTCATTGTTACCACCTTGGGATTTCACCATGATGTGAGCCGCCACTACGTTACAGATTTCTCAAAAGATCCTGCTTGTTTCATAGAAAAATAAACTGCTCACTTGCCAAAAAACAAACAAACAAACAAAAACAAAATTAAGACTAAAGCTTGCTCTGATAATATGTTCCCAGTGCAACCTTACCTTATTCATGGGAAAACTTTACAACTTTGTTTTTCCTTTATTTATTTATTCATTTTCTTTTCACACCTGGCAAGCCAAATTCTCTCCTGTGAAATGGGTCTGGTACCACTGGCCTTCACAGCCATTTCCACCAGTACTGAATGTATCACACCTACAGGAAGAGAAAAAGAAAATTGAATGAGTTAAAATGACACTGTGAAGATTTTTCTTCCATCTAGCGGTGAGGTCGTATACTGCAACCATTCTTTATCCCGCCCCTGTCCCCAAGACTAATTTCCGTCTACGGTAGCTGAGAAATGTCACTGACGTTGATCCGGGAAACAGAGAAGTCGTCGACCAACACAACTTCTAGCAGATGATGAGGTTAGCTTTGTTAAACAGTTGTTCTCCCTCATCAGCTCCTTCCATCTGGAAAACATAACATGGATGTCTACATGTGTTTTGGAGTGTCGGCGGTTTCAATTCCCATTCTGTTCATGTTTTCATCTTTTTGGTGAAGGATCTTCCTCAACCTACTTTCTGAAAAAGTTGTGGTCCTTTATTTCTTTCTATTCTCCTTGGTCGTCTCTGTGCTCTCCCTCTCGCTCTAACTGAGTTTGTAGCCAACTACCAGTAGCGCTAGTGCAAACACAAAAGGCAAAGCTGCATTTTCCTGGATGTTCCCAGCTGTGAATCGTAGTTTCAATATGGCAACAACATGGCGATTATCACTGAATACACCAACGCAAAAATGTCAAATTCAAGACCTACCAGAACACTGCAATTTGTTGATCGACGTAATTACTAATTAATAAGGTCATACTTTTGAATGAAACAGTCCATTTTTGCTAACAGACAACCTGAAATATTACACAGTGTCCCTTTAAGATGAAGCTGTTTGTCTTCAACTCACTAACAGAGGTTAATTGTTGAGTCAGTTTTATGAAATCACATCCACTGATTTGCTGATTTTTCTGATTTTGAGATTGATTTGGAATTTTGAGTAGAAAGCGAAATGCCTTTTTTCCCCAAAAAATCTCGCTCTGGCATGGCTCAGATGTTGCATGACGTAAGTGTGAACCAAATGATCAGAAATATCAAACCTCATGTTATCATTACTATTATCATTATTGTCATTGTAGGTGGCAACTGAATTCTAGGAAATGATGTTTCATGTGTTCATGTTTCACGTAGCTCTATCAAACTAAACTTTTGACCGTGATGGTGACTCATGCAAAAAATACCAACCATCTGGTGTCTGTAAGTGAAGTGGAAAAAAAAAAGCATTGCTCTTTTGCTCCAAGCATGATTTCCAGTAGACATGGATGTGTGTTGGACCTTCAGTTTAAAATACATGTATGTTTTAGTCCTGATTCCCTTGACAGATCAGTCTCCAACCACATGAGCTCTTGAGCTACCTGTGTCTGGTAAACTATTCTGGTTACAAGGGCACAAGCTAAGACAAAAGCAAAATATCAAAAGGACACTATTAAGAGCAGAGATTAACATTTTATTCTTTCTTTTTTTTATATCCGGTGATTATTTTATCTAGTCAAAAGAGAAGAGCAAAACAGAGAGACAAATGTACAGTTATCACTATCAACCACATCTCTTCATAAATATCACCTTCTACAACAACTGTGTCAATCACATAATGCAGCTGTTCAACCTCTTCACATGTGTCAAAGGTTGTCAATTAAACAAAAGATTGGCCTTTATACAAAGCAAGACATTTCTTTCAGCTTTACTGGGTGTTGACACAGCATATCATTGTGTTTTGCATATTGATTTGGGATTGGTTTTACACTGGCTTGGGACTGGCACTATGAGAATGCTGGTTTGTGACCCCTTAGTGAATGCGTTTCCTACAAGGAGGTCAGTGTGGGATCGAGTGTCCTGCCCAAGGACACTTCAACACTGTGGATAGATCTGACAACCTTGTAGTTGGAGGACAATCAATGCTGCCCACTTAATCACCGCCACTTGGTCTGAGCATAATATTATATACAACTACATACATTTTCCAGCTCAGGAGGTGCAGCTCAGACAGAGATATTAAATGGGCCGCTGCCCATGCAACAATAACCTGTGCACGTCCTTGGGAAGAGGAGTGTGTTTGATGAATTACTGTTCTAGAAAAAAGACAGGATTAAATGTAGCAGCAGGCAGCAGTGGAAATCAAAATTTCAGTAAGACTTGGGAAACAAAGGTTTTGAAAAGCACAAACAGAAAGAGAGACGAGGACTATAAGTGCATTTTTTAAAAAAAAAAAAAAAATGCAACAATCAAGACAGATCACAGGAGCAGAGAAGCAAAGAAAATGACAGCAGGCATCAAATGAGAGGGAAAATCCATCTATCCATTATCTATACCCACTATGTCCTGTGCAGGGTCACGGGGGTCTGCTGGAGCCTATCCCAGCTCACATTGGGCGAAAGGCAGGGGTACACCCTGGACAGGTCGCCAGTCCATCGCAGAGCCACACATAGACAAACAAGCATTCACACACTCACTCACTCACTCCTAGGGACAATTTAGGAACACCAATTAACCTAACATGCATGTCTTTGGACTGTGGGAGTAAGCCGGAGTACCCGGTGAGAACCCATGCAAGCACGGGGAGAACATGCAAACTCCACATAGAAAGGCCCCTGTGGAGGCTGGAACCAGGAACCTTCTAGCTGTGAGGCAACAGTGCTAACCACCAAGCCACCTGCTGCCCTGTTATATATATATATATATATGTATGTATATATATGTATACATACATATATGTATACATATGTGTGTGTATATTACTATCATTCATCCCCGTGGGGAAATTCTGCCTCTGCATATGACCCATCTGGGCTGCCGTGGTGCGGCGCCCAGAGAGCAGGTGGGGGTTTCAGGTGCCTTGCTCAGGAGCACCTCATCCATAGATGTGGACGTGGGGAAGAGCTTGTTCAGCACACATCATTGGTACCATCATGGTATCATCTTAAACTCAGAGAAGGTCAAAACCATCATGACTTTATTTTCATTTACAACAATACAGATTACAAGAAAAAGGCTTTTCATTGTGAGTATATTACAAAAGAATGTTATGCTAAGATCAAAAATGGCTCTGTACTAACAAGTTCAGGCATCCTGAACATTCAAACAGCAACGTACTCATCTGTATTCATCCCTTCCAGTGATGTCCCAGATGGCCGATGAGGACTTCTGCTGCTTTCAGCTGATGCTCAACATGAAGCGTCACCTCACTTCACCCAACTTACTCCCCATATCAGTTTTCTGATATGGGGAGTAAGTTTCTGAGGACTCTGTACCAGTCTGTAGTGGTGAAGAGAGAGTTGAGCCAAAAGGTGAGACTCTCTTTGTTCCCACCCACTCCGATGGTCATGAACTGTGGGTAGTGACGGAAAGAAAGAGATACAAACAGATACAAGCGGCTGAAGTGAGTTTTCTCCGTAGAGTGGCTGGATTCTTTTGTAGAGATGAAGTGAGAAATTCAGACATCTGGGAGACTCAGAGTAGAGTTGTTGTATCTTTTACATGTTAATGTGCCATATGTTTTTTATTTATTTATTAAATATCAAGTAGGTAAGTTCCTAAATACTAAATCTAGTTAAACTGACTTATAGTAAATAAATAAATAGATAAATAAAATGCCAATGAGGTATTACAGTTTTACCTGACTACAATTCTTAAAATTATATTTATTTATACATTATTATTGTTTATATAATTTATCTATTTAGACGAAACAAGGCTTTTTATTTCTACTTTCTTAGAAATTATGTGGCCATTTGCATCCCATTGAGACAAAAACGAAAGTCAACAGTGGAATCTGAAAAAAGAGGTCATGTAGATCTGTTGTCTACGTAGGAAAATGTCAGTACATTAGATAAAACACATGCACTCCCAAAAGTAAAGTTAACAAGCATTGCTAAAACTCTTTTGTTTCTGTTAAAGGTGAAAGTAAAGAGGCTGAGAGTTCCAGCAGGGTTGTGGAAGAAGGAGGAGGTTTATTTTAACTAACAGAAAAGGCCAGAAAGAAGTCTGTTTCTTTTCTTTTTCCTCTGCTTCTCAGAGAAATCTCACAGATTGCACTGGACTCAACTAATCCACCTCAGATTTTCCTCTCTGGGACCAAAAGAAAAATAGCAGAATCTATATTTTCTTTATCCTTTTCATCCACTCTTCATGCTGAAAGCTGCAAATTTCATTCTACTTGTTTTCCACATCCTGCTGCCATTCAAGCCTCCCACACAGAGAGTAGTGGTGACTCAAGCACCTCCAGTCTGCCTCCATCTCTCGCCCTGAGCAGCAGGAGAAAAAAAAAGCGAAGCATCCTTCAACCTCATATCAGTGTGCTTGTGTCAAAAATACTCCACACACAAACACACACACACACACTCATGCTGCAACTGGAAGCAGCGTCGCAGCGTTTGTCTTGATGTGACGACGTCATCACTAATTGATCATCGTATGAAGTCTGAAAGAGGAACAATATGCTGCTGTATGTGGTTGCCATAGAAACTGGCCCATTTTAAACGCAAAGGGGATGTGGAGTGTTGCTGGAAGCAGTTCGGGGGGTAATTGGAGATGTTGGGATAGAAAAAAGGCTGGTAGCGGGTGTTAAAGAGGAAAATAGAGAAAAATAAACCCGCCTCGACATAGTCGGAGCTTCTGGCACGAAGAGTTCACGGAGAAGAAAACTCACTTCATCAAAGTATGACAAACAGAGGGGCCCATTTGAGAAAATAAATCTATTTACAATCCATAACAGTACCCATAATAGAATTAGAAAAGACGGAGCTATTGAGATTTGGATCAATCACAGGTCTTTTTTTCAATGGTGAGCGACAGACAAGATGCACGGATCAATAAGTCACATACATCTGAGAGGCTTCAGTCTAAAGCACATGTGGCCCTCAGGCCAAAGCCGGCCCTCCACTTCATTTTATCTGGCCCACTAGATATATTAAAATAATAATCATAAACTTCGAAGTCAAACATTTCAGAGAACATTTAAATGTGGGTGTCTGATTCAGTTCTGACATCAAAACGTGGAATAACTGAGGTGGAGAGAAGCTAGCTGATTTAGTAAACGTTTGAAAAAGATTTTAAAACAAAAAAGCGATCTTTTTTTTGTCAAAACTCATGACTTTTGTTTAATAAATAAATAAATAAATAAATAAATAAATAAATAAATAATAATTACAAAACTGTGATTTTAGGACAAAAAGTTGAAATTAGAGAAAACAATTGCAATTTTTCGATTATTAAAATTAATTAAATTAAAATTTTAACTTAAAAACTTGCCAAAAACTGATACTTTCCAATAATAAAAGTCTTAGTTGTTGAAAAATTCACACTACATCAGGCTCTGAATTGGCAGGACCATGTGTCAAAAATTTAGATCCAAAAAGATTTGAATTCAGAATTGAACATTTTCTTTCACACAACCTCAAAAAATCAGATACCAGTCACACTAATCAAAGACACATTCAAGTCCAAATTAATCATCTAAATTGGTTCAGTAGTCTGCCACTGCTGCTACAAGAAGACGACTGGTTCATTTGGTGATATTTGATATCTGCAATTGGACGCATGCAAAGTTATTATTCTGGTTTTAGACTGGATTATGGAGGGCATCCGCTGTTGGAATTTATGACTTGAGTGGGTGTCATCAAAACCTGTAGCCCTTCACGGCAGCATGTAAATGTCTGTAACTTAGGAAAACCAGAGCAACGAGGTCTCTCATCTTATCCCTGTTTTTGTGGCGTCTCAGACTTTGCTCCACCTCTGTAGGGTTGAAAAAAGAAAAAAGAGTAAAGCATCCAGGGCAGAAGATACTGACACCCCTCCAGGTGTAAGCATTAAAAGGCATAGAGAAGAAATGAATGCAAATCCAGCATCCCACAGCGCTGATACAGGATCTGTGACTCTGGATTCACTGGGGAGGGTGGGGGGGTGGGGGGGGGGGGGGGGTAAACATGGTGGCACAGATGTCCACGGTGAATATTCAGGAATGTACATGAAACGTGAATCTCCCTCTCTACCAGTAGGTCCTCCTCATCATGCTGAAGCAATAATGGTGACTGAAATCACCATGGCAACAGAGTTTCTACCTGAGAGGAAGGCTGCTGAGAAACTGAAAGAAGGGAGGATGAGAAAGAGGGCTGGGGCTGTTCATAATGCAGCATGATTTATTAAAAACCTGGAGAGAACATTTACTACGTTCCCATGTCAGATGATGAAAGAACACGATGCCTGAAACACCAGGCGGATGTTTTTTCTCGTCTAGGCCCCTTCCTCTTAATTTCATTGTAAAAAAAAGAAAATCTTTATCTTGGATATCCTGTTGTGTAAAATTTGTGCTGCAGACATTTATTGTTTCCTCTTAACAGCAGATGACACATATTCAGCTTTATTATTTCATCTGAATGTCGTCCGTACTTAATATTTAGTTAAACATTTATGGGAATAAAACCAAGTAAACGTCACAGAACATCATCCCTGAGCAGTGGTTTGAAAACCACTTTCTTTTATTTACCCAGTTTGGAAACTTTCCAGTACCAGAATCCATCCCACAGCATCATCGTTCCTTTTCTTAAATTAAATCTTCAAAATTAAACAAAAAAACTGAGATGGATAAACTTGTTGTAAAATCTTAGATGAAGAAAACCTTTTTTTTTTTTTATAATAACTTTAAACTTAAAATACATGAAAATCTTTGGATTTTGAGCTTTACTCGCTTTTCAGAAAAACAATAACGGTAACAACACACTGTTGTTAATCTGAACACAGCTGTATTTGACTGTAGAGTCCTACATGGCATAAAGACAGAAGCTCAAAGTCCACATCAGCCTGTCAATCAAAACCAGCTGGATGCCAAACATTTCAGTTCAATTCATTTTAATAATACTTTATTAATTCACACGTATACGTTGCACGAGTTGTCTGTGTCCATCTCCATAGATTTAAATGGGGTGACATCATCTGTGGCTGAAATGAATTGTGGGTTGCGTGTGTTTCATCAGGTCCAATCCCTATGTCAAAAGTTGAGAAATGTTTGAAATTGAAAAAACATACATAAAAACAACATGTCTGGCACCGAACTACCAGGCTATTGTTAGCCATTATTAGCATGCCCTGTGTTGTAGTTCGCACATACAAAAAAAAGTAAATAACACTATAGCAGCATTTCCACAAGTCGAACAATACTATGTATATGACTGATTTAGTGTGATAAACACAAGTCAGAAGTGCTAATAAATGTCATTTTACAGGAGCTTCTACTTTTCTGTTTACACCAGGGGCAGCCATCTTTGAATGTCAACTCAGGGGTGGTGAGGATTCTCCCACTTTCCGACTCAGACTTCCTACTTCAGGGGGCATTCTAGTTGAAATTTCCCACTCAGAACTCTGAAGTCCCCACTTCCCAGTACAAATGGAACACAGCATGAAAACCAGTCATAATCCCTCCTCATCCAGGGGGGTGGGACCAGCCGTTGCTTCTAAACTGCCTCTGTACACAGTTGGTTATTGCTACAACTAATCAGAGAAATGTGACAGATTCAGAACTACAAAGCAAATGGAATCCAACTATTGTTGCTATTTTACATGCACCATTTGAGAGTAACCAGTGTGCTCTGGTAAATGAAAGCAGTAAATGTGAAGCTCTGGTAAATGCTGTAAATGAGATGGACCTCATTCACCACAATCATTAAGAGATTGTCGCAGAAGTCCAAGTCTTTATGTATCGATGACAAAGCTGATTCAAATGACTGCCATCATCATTTTAAACCCTCTCAGACACTACAAGGAAAGACTGATCTGATTGGCTCCCCAAGACTTTTGTGTGTTCCAGGCTAATCTTGATCTCCACCTAGCTTCATGGAGCCATCACTGTTCCCCTAAAGTTAGAAGCACAAAGCTGTTACACAGATTTCAAAAGAGGCACACCTCATAGAGGAGTGGACTGGAGTTAAATGGCTGGCTCCAGAAACAGCATGGCAGTTGGGCCCTGGCCCAGTCCATGACATGAAAAAAAATAACAATTAACTAGAATATGGTCACATTTTCACCTAAACACAAAACAAAAAGTCAGTATCATTGGGCAGATTTTAGCACTGGCTTAATTGTTTAGTAAAAACACACAAAAAAACCCAACATTTCTTGCACATTTGACTTCCTGTTCTCGTGCATATGACCTTGCAACTGATACAATGTCTCTGTGATTAAAGCCATGTTAACAAATTGGCCCTTCATCCTGATTAGCAGTCTGTATCTTTGTCAGATCTTCACTGACAAAAGTGTGATTCTGAGTGTGAATTCAGTAAGTCATGGCTCTGAGCAGTCCTTACGTTTTCTCAGCCCTCTGTGTTCTTGTTTTTTTAGCTTCAGTGTGTGAATCATCCTCTCTGGCTGCAGTCTCGTCCAGATCAATGGAGATCTCTGCATGAGTCCTCACAAGCCTCGCCGCTCTTCAGCTTCACTTTGCCATTACCATGGCGACTCGAGCAAGCAGCTTTGCAACAACTTGTTTGAGACATGCATCGGTTCACAGAGGACCCTGGGGGGGCAAGGTGACTATGCTTCAGTTCAGGTGATGAAATAAGAAACACATTACATCACCTAATTTCACTTCTTTCACCTCATCCACATTGTTGGAGGTCAACATTCCTTTACAAAAGTCACACGCTGTGTACTTCCCCGGTGTTTGCTGGGCAACAGGTATTTGACTCATTCGCACAGTGACAGCGAAAGTCCAGAGGGACACCAGACCAGGGAGACTGGTCTTGTACCCTTAGGTGAGAAACGCAATGGTAAGTAAAGGTGACGAGGCTCCGGGGATAAGAAACCAGCAAAGCGAATAATCCAAAGGTCAGTGTGCAATCAGCAGTGCCATGTTGTATTGAATACACCACTGGAGACTCTTAAAACTCAGTAGCAAAGCTGCAAAAAATAAGTTAAAAATGAGCACAGGTAAAAGGAAAGTGAAGGTAGTACATGAAATACCAGCTGTGGTAGAATATAGCAGAACACTTCGTCAATGTACTTAAAGCAGAAGAAGGCAGCTTGAACCCCCCTCCCCACTGGCTGAAAAGTGGGGGGTGGGGGTCATCTTTGTCATTCAGCACCACCATTATCATTTTACAAATGACAAACAGAAATGGTAAAATCATTTTCAGCTCCTCCAATATTTTACACGTTATTTTAGTTTGTTTTCTTTTTTTATTTTCTTTTTTTTATTTTTTGCTGACGTCTTCTTTTCTTTTTCTTTTGCTTTTTTTGCGTGGTTGACTCAAAGGGAGTTCTTCTTTGCCATTCCTTTTCACAGTACAAGCTGCAGGGAGGAAGGAAAAAAAAAACACTGGCATACATCTTCTGAGTTTAACATTAGCAGTCCAAACAACTTTCCCTGGATAAATAAAACATGCTGCATTTTCATCAAAGCTGATCTCCAGGAGGCTCGACAGGCCAGAGAAATGAAGATTACACCCAAAAGAGTCAGTTTCTCAGTGTCAGCTGGAGTGTATGTGTGACTGTTTGTATCTCTATTTTAATGGGGACTTGAACCTGACTACACACAGACTTGTTGGGACAGAGTTTAGCATGTGGACAGAGATCTAAGGTCTCACTGGCAGAGCCCCACTGACACATCTAAAATGATGTGTAGATATACCCCCTTTTTTTTTTTTCTTTTCACGTCCCCATGAGAAACATTTTCCGGAAAAAAAAACAAAAAACTGTGTCAGTGTGTTTTTTTTATGTAAGCCTTGTGGACACACAGGGTATTGCAGTCTCCATGAGACAAGGTGAGCGGCAAGTGTCCATCACTATTTGGTCACTATCTAGCATCACCTACAGGTCATTGCCTGTATAACACTTAATCATTACATAAATATATCGTATTTGATATGTTTCTTTTTCCATATGAAAGACCTATAGAAATTAATGAATATATATTAATATTAAATATATTTTAACTTTGAGTATGATGCATTTGAAATTTTTTTATTGACTAATTTAAATCCCTCTTTATCCTTCAAATACAAAGCAGTATACAACATAGTATTATTCATACTATGTATGTATGTATCCAAGATTTAATTAAGTGCCTTCGTAGTTAATTACCTCAAAGAAATATAATTACAATTTGAATAACATATTCAAATTTTGAATAGAAGTTCACAAGGAACTGTTTCTGTTTAGGGTGTCATATTCCATAATGTCTGAACAATGCATCAGGGAAGTGACATGTTAAGTCAAACTTGTGTATGAATTGTGAATTGTATAAATTCAAATTTCCATCTATGTGTACCACTTGTGTTATTTCCCTCCATTAAACTAGTCTTGTTGTTCTGTTTACGTTGTGACGACTCCTCCACCTGTACACCAGGTGGTGGTGTCTCTTTCTTTGGTCTCCTTATGTTTCAGGTGGAGAGTCGTCAGCGTGAGGAGACACACCTGGGCCCAGTTAGCCCTCCTCCCTTTAAAAAGAGTCCATCTCCAGGCTGAAAGGGGGGCTGCTCTCCTGTGAGGGTTCCTTTGCTGCTGTCAGGTTGTGGTTTGGTTTCGATTCTGGGTTCACTGCTTATGGACTGTTGGTCCAGTTGGCAGGGCCTGAGGCTGGCGGATGCCTTCGTTTGTGTTGGTGCTGGTATTTTGTGTTGTTTGTCTTTTAAAATAAATGTTTTCACTTGTTCATTGACATTTTGTGCCTCCTGCCTCATTCTTGTCAAAGTCTTTGAGCCAGGTTGTGACAAATGGGGGCTCATCCGGGATTTTTGGTGAAACTTGTTTGGGTTAGTGTATGGTTGTGCGTTCTGTGTATCTATGCTCATTTATGTGGAGATGGTGTTTTGTGAATGGACCAGGTGTGTGACTATGTCGCGGGGACGTCTGGTTTGAGACACACGGTTGAGGTGAGTTGCTGCTCATCTCTCCCCGTTAGGCTCAGGAGTGGGTTTCCTAGGTATTCGACGGGGGGTTCGGTATAGTGGCGGCAATGGGGAGGTTAGAGCACTTGGCTTGGGAGCACGGCTGAGGCTGTAGGTGAGCCACCACATCGTGGTTGCTTTTCCGGGCTTGGGGTAAATAGTGCACGAATGGGCTGCAGGGTGTCGCAGTGGTTAGAGCAAGTGCCCATGTACAGGCTACAGTCTTCCTGCAGCGGTCGCAGGTTTGATTCCTGGCCTGCAGCCCTTTGCTGCATGTCCTCACCATTCTCTCTCTGCCCCATTTCCTGCCTCTAAACTTTAAATAAAGGCCACTGGAGCCACAAAAAAAAAAAGATAAATACCCGCCACAATTTGTGACCTAAGGGCGGTGGGATTAATTCGTTTCTGGTTAGGCAGTATGTAGGATGGAGGGGTGGTGAGGCTTTTGGCTGTGTGCTCTGGTTGGTGGTTCTGTGTATGTCGGTTGTATTTTGTGCTGGCTGGTTTCTGGTAAAGTTGATGCTGTAATGAATCTGGTTGAAGACTGTGTGTGTGAAAAACTCCCTCAGTGGGTTTATGCAATTCTGCTGGAGCAGCAGCCATTTCTGTTGATCCTGGAACTGGTGGGCTAACTTTTGAGCAGCGTGAATGATTATTACTGCTGGAGGTAAAGAGATTGGAGCTGGAAGAGCGCCATTTAAGACTGAGTAGGGGCTCGGATCTGCGGCGGCCTGATGGTGGAGGTTCGGCTTTGACGTGAGGTCTGATTTACATTTAGTTCCTCAGTTTTGTGAGTGGGACCCAGACACATTTATCTCCCTTTTTGAGGAGGTAGCGGAGACTAGAGGCTGAACCTAAAATCAAAGTCCTGAGTTATCTGTTCATGTTCATTGTTTTACTTAATCAGTGGAAGACTCAAATCAACAACTTTTAGCAGTCTGGACCAAACAGAATTTGTGAAAAACAGAAAGGGCTCTGCGTGAACAGAAATAGGCTGAAACTATAACATGTTTTGTTGACAAGGTTCACGCATCGTGCACCGTGTTGGATGCCAGCCACCCAGAAATATTAAAGAAGAAGATGCTCCTCGCTGGTCCATACTGTTTTGTTCCCTGTGTTCCTGCCTATGTTTTTGCCACATCATCTGAAAATAAAAATTCTTGTGGATTACTCCTTCCTCTTCTGCGTTTGGGTCCTCCTGTACACCTCAGTCATGACACATAAAGATCACACTACTGACAAGCAGACTGTTCATGTAGAGGAGCCAGTAGATGACTTAATGAGATCGGTCATATACGTACAGTAGGCTTGTCAGGTGACAGCTCTGGGATGGTTAGGTAGCCTGAAGCGATGTAGCACTAGAATAGTTTTGAATGAGGAAACTTCATAGTGAGTTTTCAGTAAATATAGTGACATTAACTCAACACAGTTCAGACGTCATTAACACAAAGCAATGCAGGAATATCAAACTATAACTTAATATTAAGTGAGTATTGTATCAGCAGAGCCAGACTATCTCTCTCTCTCAAACTGATTAAAATCTACCTCAGAACAACAATGGCTGATGGCAGCTTAAGTCACCTTTGAATTCCAACTGTTGAATCAAAGAGGGACACGTTTCCTTAACATGGGTGACTTTGTGAAGCATTTTGCCAGTTCTCACCAGAATCAAAGAATGATGCTGCTGTAAATCTATGCAGATACTTTAGCCCTTGGTCCTTTTTGTCAATTTTGGCACTTTGTTGTGCACATTCTGACTAAACTCTGCAGTCTAAGATAGTTTCAGTGATATGGGCATGGTTTGAACTATTTTCTAAATTCCTCAGATAAGTAGAAACTTGGTGCTGTGATTATGATTCATCTAAACTTTGCACTATGGTATAAAATTCCTTAAAATAATCTGTTTATTGCTACTTTATAATCTAAACTTGTTTTATGTTCAGTTGTTCACTTTACCTTAACATCGATGTACAAGAAACTGTCACTCAGTCTAGAAGTTGTCGTGATGAAACTGTGTTCTCTGTGGACTTTAGATGAAAGCATATTATAAGACGTCCTGTCATTTGCTATATGTGGATCCAGGTCATGTTTGAAACTTATTTGCCATTTCATTTTGCTTGCTAAAAAAAATGATTTGGTTTTGTATAGTACAGACTAAATGCTTTTATTTTGGTAAATAAACCTACTGTATTCCTCTTGGTGACACATCTGTGTGTGTTGTGTGTGTGTTATAAACTGTTTTTCATGACAGTCACAAGCTCCCAACTATTAAAAACTTGCTCTTTCTTGTCAGCAAAAAAGAAAAAAAAAGTACTGTATCGGATGACAAATGCGTCAGCTGTCATTCAGTCAGGACACGCTGCACCAGAATATTCAGACCTCTATTCAAAGTATAAATATAAATACCCAAAGTAAATGAGAAACTGACCAGATTATTCCAGCCCGTCAAGCTCTGGCAGTTCATGAACCTCAGAGGAACCCTGAAGTTTGGACCACTTCTTTTAAAAAACAGTTAATTCTGCAAAGATGGAACATAATCACCCTGCAACTTCAGCAACAATGACGTTACATATATTCAAGCAAACAGTAATAAGTGGAACCAGACTCTGGATGTTGTCTGTGGTCGGTTCTTTCATCAGAACCTTGAAGGAAGTTATGAAACAAAATACAAATCTGCCAGTTTCCCTGTTAAAACATCTGCCAAACATCTGCACTAATATAAAAACATGTGATCTAATATTGTTCTGGTCCCACTTGTGTCTGCAAAACATCTCCAAGCGACAGACTCAAGATCTTCTGATGTGTCCTGTAATGTCTGCATGCTGGCAAACTCAAGGCCCGCGGGCCAAATTCAGCCCAGTACTTCATTTTATGTGGCCCGTGAGAGCGTGCGGAGAGAATTATCGACTTCCAACTGGAACATTTCTGAGGAAGTTTCAGTGTGACTGATGTTTGATTCAGAACTGTCATGAAAAAGCCACGATTTAACAAATGTTTGAAAAAGATTTTAGAAGAAAAAGTTTTGCATTTTTGTCAAAACTTGTGATTTTTGTAAAAAAAATAAATAAAATAAAATAAAAGGCTTTATTTTAACAAAAATTTATGCTTAAAAGTCACAATTTTGTGACGTGTGATTGTATAATACAACATTTTGGCTGTCTGGGAAAGAAATCTCAATCTTATACCATTTAAATCTCCCCAAAAAGTCAAAATTTCTTTAAATTTGTGTATTTAAAAGATGAAAAATTGTAATTTTACTGTAAAGGTTGCAATTGTTTGAGAAATTTAAGAAAATGTACTATGACAAAAAATTATGACATTTTACAAGCATAAAAATTGTGATGTAAGAACCAAAAAGTTGTAATTCTATGAGTATATGGCATCACACCTGGTTGTTAAAGTAAAGAATAAGTTTCTCTTTAATGGTAACCATAGTAATAGATGGATGGCTGCTTTAGAACCAGTCCTGACTCCTCAGCTGTAGTCCAGGTTGAAATGAGTGCCCTCATCAGGCTTCAGGGCTGAATTCTTAAAGACTTTTATATTGATCATCTCTGACATCATCAGTTGGCTGAATCAGGCTGAAATTGACCTGAAGCTCTTCAGTCTGAACCAATAGGAAAGATGCACTTCTACAAAAAGTCATCTTTTTGGAAGTGTGTGGAGAAGTGAGGAGAGAGTAACTGAAGCCAGCGAACAGAGAGACAGCTGGTGATGGTGAGACGCTCAGATCTGTTCCTGCCTACCGAAGGAAAATTACTGCTTTTATCAGTGTAATCACTGTTATTGTGCTGTCTCCTCTTGCACTGTCACATAGCCAGAGGAAATGGCTGCGAGTCTATTTTCAGGCTGCCTGCAGATGGCAGCTAGCAGTTGGACCCTTCTGTTTGAAAAAGCACACATGTACTAGTCCTCAGTAATGCAGCAGAATGTGGATGCTGCACTGAGGAAAGAGTGGATGCATTAAACTTCCAACATTCTTTTGGAGGTTTGAGGGTCATATGTCCAGATTCTTGCATGTTGTAGACTGACTGGTTTCTATTTAGAGCTGCATTTTTCATCTTAGATTCCCATGTTTGTCATTGCTTCACACATTTTTGATTGGAAGCGAAAAAAGGAGCTGCAAAGTAAAAACCTCCCTGGCTTCTCCACAGTCTAATTCAGTATTTGTATTGCCATTCGTGAAGGTGATTGTCTTCGCTTCAGCCGCCCAACACTGAGCGATGAGTTCATTTTCGGAGCCAAAGGTTCTTTTGGGGAAAGACGTGGGCCGCAGTTTATTTGAAATGTAGATTCTGAGCCTTGTCTGTTGCGCTTTCATCCCGTCCATGAAAAATGCATGCTGTGATCTCATTATCCTGCTCTCCTCTTGGAAAGCTACGTTAAATCAATCTGGGGCAGAGGAGGACGAGATTCTTCTTCTTCTCTTTTCACAACGAGGGACAAGAGACCCCACAAGTGGGAGGAGAGTGGAGGAGGGTGTGCTAGCGCTAAAGGACTTCTTTAGCTCGATTAACATGTTAAAGGGGACATAATGGGAGGGGGGTTGGGGGTGAGGGAGGCGTTCTGTATTTAAGCTGGCTGTCCATGAGAACAGAGATATTTGTTCTTCTTCTCGAGGCTGCAAGACCACAACATATCATACTTTACGAGAAACTGTAGCGCACAACTCCCAAAACCCTCCCTCTGCAGTACGCGTGTTGTTCAAAGGGGACCTGTTTTACCCGTTTCTGAACAAGTTAGAATAGGTCTATGGGCTCTACTAAACATGTTCATGAAGTTCTTTGCTCAAAATCATTCTCACATTAAGAGATGTCACCTTCTCAGTTCATGCCAGTTTTAGCCACTTTCAGAATTTTTCATTTAAGGTTCTGTCACTTTAATGCAAATAAGCTGGACCCGCTTGTCTCCAGAGCAGCCAGAGCTTGTTTGTGTTTTGCCACCAAGCACATGCCCAACACAGCCGCCAGCGCCGCGACCAGGACCAGCTCAGTGTGCAATTCCACAGGAAATGTACATTTACTTTGGGTAACATTATAAAATGAGGCCACAGCAGCTAACGTTAGCCAAGACTAAGGGGTTTTAGTTCATGGTAGCCTCCATTGGAGATAACGTAAAATTTAATTCAACTATAGACAACACTTCAAGAAGCACCACCCGCAGAAACCACTGAGCCACAAAATGACTCAACCGGCTGTGGGCCGCATCCATGACCCGGAACGGACAAAACCACCACAAGCAGACGCAGGGCCAGCGGTAATGCTAGTGTTAGCCTATGCTAAATGGTAAAACACGAACAAGCATGTTCACACTTAACTGCAATAGAAATGCAAAATTCATTATTTGAAAGTACTTACAATCTCCCTCATCTGCTGAATTGCCAATAGATACATATGCCTCCATCAGAAGAAGTCTGATGCTGAGTCTGAAGCTGGCTAATCCTGCTGTGTACTGTCGAAAGCTTCAGTCTGCCTTGAAGTGGTTTGAACACACAGCAAGGTTCTTGAACATTGTTGCTAGAACATGTCCAGTGAAAAAGAAATTGAGCCACAGAGTTCCTCTGTTCTCTTTGGCTTGGAGAAGGTGCAAGGACTTGTGTTGTTCTTCACACCCAACAACACAAATCTTCATGTGTGACTTGTTTTTGCTGGTAGCCATGATGTCAGTGCTCGTAAAACCAGCAAAACAAAACCGGCAGATCTTTTACTAATCTAGTGGGTGGAGGCTCTGGGAGGGATTGAGGGGTCGTGCCAGTTGTCTGAGTTAGCTGGATATGGTGGGGGTGTTTGGGGACCTTGCTGTCAGTTTGCCCCCGGTCAGTGGTCTGAGTGGTCTGGGGCTTCTCGGCTCTGCTTGCACCTGGGGGTCTGGTCCTCTGGTCCTCTCTTCCTTCCTGGGGTCTATCCCTGGTTGGGGAACGTTTCTGGCCTGTGGTGCTGCTAGGGCTTGTCAGGTGCCCCGTCGCTCCTCAGGCCTACTACTCACCTAAAGTTCACCTCCTTGCACACGTGCACAGTTGCGTGCACACGCATGGTTGACAGTATACAAGTATGAATATCTGTTGGTTCACATGTGCATACATGCACGTGCACTGATGAACTTCAGCTATCATACAAGAATACGTGAAGTGTCTGTGGCTGTTGTTGTCTTGGTTTTCTTTTCTTTTCTTTTTTTGTTTGTTTGTTTTTTAAAAGACAAAAAAACAGTTGTTATTTGTCTTTTAGTAGATCTCCCCCCTCCCTCCGCCCAATTTCTGGGGGCTTAAGTTAAAATGATACTTTTTTTTTGTTGGAAAATATCACGCTGACACACGCAGATTAAAAAATACACACATGCACACACACACACACATTTACAAACACACACATACACTCCAGCTGACACTGAGAAATGGACTCTTTTGGGTGTAATCTTCATTTCTCTGGCCTGTCGAGCCTCCCGGAGATCAGCTCTGATGAAAATGCAGCATGTTTTATTTATCCAGTAAAAGTTGTTTGGACTGCTAATGTTAAACTCAGAAGATGTATGTCAGTTGTTTTTTTTTCCTCTCTCCCTGCAGCTTGTTCTCTCTGGTGGGTTCGTGTTTCAGCAGCATGTTGGGCAGAACTTCAGTGGATAACATAGATGCAGCAGCTACTTCCGTCTGTTTCTGAAATTATGTTTTGTCGCCACAAATATCATTTCTGATGGATCACGCCATCATGTTGGAGTTTACTGTGACTACTTCTCACAAATTAAAGAACTTCTTCATTTTAAGATTAGATAAGATCAAATATCATAACATATGATAAGATAAGATGGACTTTATTGATCCCAGGACTGGGAAATTGTTGGGCAGCAGCAGCATGATATACAGAAAAAACAGAACATAATATAAGCATAAGTAATATCTACAAATGTCTATCCATAATTACATCCCATATACATGAATGGTAACTGTGTTTGTTAATGATATGACAAGAAGTGCTTGTTTTTTTTGTTTGTTTTTTGTATATTTAGAAGTTGCAGCAAAAATGATAACTACATCCAGTGCATTCTTCTTATAGTACATATTAATGACTGTTATTTTCTCTCTATTTGATGATCCTTATTTTAATTCACCTCAATGTTTTGGAATTACAGACAATGATTTAAAGGAGGATGATGATTTCCCACTAAAAACAAGTTTATTTTCATGCAGTTAACCAGGTTATTTGCCAGTATAGCTGTTTCAGTTCATTTCATTTCAATTTAGTTTTATTTATGTACCATCTATTACAATACAAATTGTTACAAGGTGCTTTACAGACACCCAGCGCATTACCCAAGCAAATGTTGAGTATTAGATGGGTTATTAAATATAAGTGAAACACCAGCGTCTGTCTCTCCTGCAGATGTGGACCAATGTTCGGCCAAAGAGTCTTTACTATCTAAGATCACAGGTAAGAAAGCTTTTTTTGCTCTTGAAAGTCCCTGATGGTGCCTAGGAGCATGTCTGGATTCATCTGAGAGGGTCTGCTGAGTCACAAGTGGATCAAACAAAACAAAACCATAATAGTTTCATGACATCTTTTTTAACTGAAGAAAATGTTATTCTTTCTGAAGGGTCTCACTACTACTCAACAAAACGTTCCCGTTACATGACCGTGTGGGCTGACTTGAAGGAGATCCAAGAAAATTTGGTCAATAAAACTGATGGATTAAAGGTCACAGTTGGTCTTATATAACTATGAACATACATACAGTATGATAGCTCACTGAGGAAGAGGAGCCAAACACAACACGGGACCAAAACTGCAATCCAACGATTTAAATCTTTAATCAACAAACTGAGATGATGAATGAGGAGTCCGAAAGTTCAAAATACACAAACACCCACGTACGAACGGTGAAAGCAGCAGCAAAGACATGGAAGGAGCAGAAATTCAAGACACTTTAGAGACTTTGGAGAAAAGAAATGTGTCAAAAGTATGACTGAAAACAGTTTTGAGACTAAACAGAAGAGAGTGGGCACAGATTGTGTTTGGATACAGTTACACACAAACGCCTAGAGAAAAAAAGGTCCAAAAACATAATGAAGAACAAAGCAGTTACTTCTCAGAAAGCACTTCACATAGAAGTCCCCGTTTGGTTC
>JBAMYA010069624.1:0-25720 GCA_037176975.1 Arrhamphus sclerolepis
GTTAAGGGATGGAAATTAATTAATCATTTCCCCTAGCTGATAGAAAATACAAGAATATATTTTTGCTTGTTTGTTTTCTCATCTGAAATCACTTTGTTGAGTCTCTTAATCTCTACTAGTTTGTCCACTGTAGCTCACTGAGTTAAAGTCATCGTTGTTTATGTGTGGCATGGTGTCGTTAGCAATCCACAGTTGTTTTAAGAGCAAACCAGAGAAGGAGTCAAAAGTTATTGCCTGTTTTTTGCCAGTAGCAGGGGCAGAAAACCACAACATCTAGACATCATCCTCATAGAGTAAGAAAATATTCTTTTACATAATATTCAAACCCACATTTTAACATGAAAGACAGTTATTTGTGCTGCTTTAAATCCTTGAGCCTCTAAAGTCTAGTTCCATCAAGGTTGTGCTTAGCGAGCAGGTGCTTCTTCAAATCTGATGCACATTTTCATTTTCTCTTTTTGTTGCTGGCACACACTTGTAAACCAAACACAATATGGTTTCTACGTTTTCTACCCTCTTCACTCACAAATTCAAAATAAGGATCATGTGATGCAGATATTGAAAAATGTCAGTAGAAATAGACTGTTGTTACCAATAACTGTTTCTTACAACTGAAAAACAAATACTGCACGACATGCACTTGCATATGTGGTACATGACAACCTAAATATGTCTACTTTTGAATCATTATCCTTAGCCCTTAAAATCATGCTTCTTATGGCATTTTGTTGAATGTTTTTTCTGAAGTTAAAAAAAACAACAACAAAAGAAAACATTATTATTCTATCTCTCTTTCATTTATTCTCTCTTCAGTGCATGCAGTCTTATGAAAATGTTCAAACCACTTGTTCTCTTCATAATATTCATTAGGGATATAAATGACTGTGTTGCATGTTATTCTTTTTATTTTCTTTTTTGTTAATGCAAAGCTCAATTAGTGCCCAGTGAAATGATAGAAAGAAAGGCAAATCCAAGCTCTCTGTTTCTCAGCTCGTAACGGTTTCTCTTAAGTTTTCTGTCTCTGCATGTCTTCCCTGCTCTGTTTCTGTCACTGCCTCTCCCTTCACTAATGCTGGACTACCAACTGGGCAGGTGAGGGGAACCCAGAAGCCTCATGTCGTCTCAATATTATTTGAGTCCACAAAACGTGATTTTGCTTCACTTGAGGAAAAATAAGAAATAGTAAACATTGCATGGCCCTGATCTTGAAGAAGTCTCTGTCAATATCTCATTTTAAAACTTAAATTGTACCTGCTTGCTTACAGTTTTGAGTTTATCTAAGTAATTTAAATTGATTTCATATATGAAGTCATTCAGAAACAGTAAACCTTGAGAAAGGTCACGTACTGGAATTCTGCAACCAGTGGCTGTTTTTATTCACTATTTCCGACTGCTTTAGATAATAGTAATAATGATAATAACCTATTAGAGGAAATATACATCATATAATCACATCATTTGGTCTATATGATGGGTTGAGTATCATGTCTGTAATCTTGTTACAAGCAGTTTTTCATCAGATTAAGTGAATGACCAACTAAAAATAATTTGGTTTCTCTAGCAGACCCCCGTGACCCTGAACAGGAAATAGCGGGTATAGATGATGGATGGATGGATGTGTTCACGTGACTGTACAATGCAGTTTTAAGAGGAACTCAACAACAATTTTTAACCCACAGCAGATTAGTCCAGCCATCTCACCCTCATTTGCTCTTCTTCCTCTGAAGATCATTTCTTACATCCGTCCTCTCATTGTGTCTATCTTAGCGTCATGGGAATGCGGGTACCTTCACAATCAGCATCAGTGGTTGAGCTGAATCTGAGGTGTGGATCAGACGCTTTATCAGATGCTTTATGTGCGTTTGATAATCTGTCAATAATCATTTACTTTATGTTTTTGTCCCTTTTTTTAATTGCTAAAATTTCACCCTTTTCATTGGGAGGAGAGACAAATTCTAGAGTCATTAACTGACATGACATAAGGCATTTCAACTAAAAGTCCTCTGCTCTCTGGGGTCAGTGAGTTTCAGTGAGATGTTGGTCCATATATCCATTTAGTCTTCCGGCTGCTTATCCGGAACTGGGAAATAGTCAGAGCAGAGATCCCCAGATGTTCATCTCCCCAACCACTTTCTCTTGCTCTGCAGGGGGTACACCAAGGTTTTTCTAGGGTGTCGGAGATTATCTCTCCAGTGAGTCCTGGGTCGGACTCAAGAATGTCTTCCAATGGGACACCTCCTCATGAAAGCGCACAGCAGGCATCCTGACCAGACTCTTAAATCTGGTTCCTTTTCAGCCAAAAGCTCTTTAGAGGGACCCCGAGTCGAGTAGAGGCACTGAAATGCAGACTACTCTAACAAACCGTTATGTATCAATTAATGTATTAATTGATTAATTACACAAATGTTCTTTTCATTGACTATTATACTATTATACTATTATAATAAGGGCATCTTTGAATCTATTAGAAACCGTAAGAAAAGATGAATGATGCAATGTTACAGATTTTGAGCTCAATCTGGGTCAAAATTCTTTAGAACTGCAGCAGACGGTGAAGACAGCCTGTAAATAATAATATCATATGATATTAGTGTTGTTGTTTTTTGTTTTTTACTTTAAAATGCATATAATCGATCCAGGTTTTCAATTCCTATTTGCTTAGTCTCTGTCTGATGGTCGCTCTTTAAATTTTATTCCAAGCAGCTTAGATCTTGAAAAATAAATGTTAAACATCAAAAATATAGAATTAATATTACACCCTTGATAAAATATTAAACGCAATATTTTATTTCAACCTTTGCTGGACTGTTCAAAAAAAAATTTTTTATAGATTTAAATTTTTGCCGTTTTAATGAAAGTGATATTTGAATCATCATGTTTGAATGGCTGTGTTCTTTGACCGGGACGACCGTGGTGGTCAAGAGTCTGTGACTTCTTTACATATTGAGAAACGCTTTGATGGCATTTTTTTGATCCTTCAAGAAATAGATGAGCTCAGTTGTGAAATTTTGCTCATTTTTTTTCCCACTTCATTCTCCTCATGCCAAGATAAAGCTCAGTTTCTCTACCAGGCAAGAAAATGTACTCATGTTTTTCATTTGGGCCTACAGGGATCATCCTTTTATTGATTTCTCATATGTTTCACCATCGATTTAAAGATTTTAATACTATCACTCAGGTTCGAGAAAATTTAACTCTGGTATCATTATGGAGGTATGAAATTAACCAACCGCAGATAGATATGATTTGTTATAACTCATTGGCAAATTAGAAAAAAAAAATCAAGTACAGCAGTATCAACATTATTGGCTAACTTTTATCTACATTAACCAAAATATCCTGAAATAGTTACATTCTTGTTGACTGATTTAGCTCATATTTCTTCTTTGAAAATGTGTATGATTTTCCAATTCACTTGAATTCCCTGCTTTACAAAGTAGGAGACGATGGGCTTCAGAAAGTGCAGAAGTGTTTGCATATTGAGCCTTTTTTTTTCCCATTTCTGCCTCGTGTTGAGACTTTGTCCATGGAGAGCACAAAGTCTAGTCCTGTGCACAGCTCACTGACTGCGTATGCCAAAGGCCTTTGAGCTGCTGCCACTCGTCTCCACATATTCTCTTTCTTTGTGCTTCATCCAACAAAAGTAATGATGTCTTTGAGAGCAGCTTCCCTCCTTACCTCTCTAAAACAAGAGCATCACTCCAGCCACAGGCTACCATTAATACAAGGATTTTATTGTAAACAGCAGAAGAGCGAACTGATAAGCAAGCTTAAGAATTTAAGTTGTTTGCTGCCTGCAGGCTGTGTTTATTCATGCCGCGAGTTCATGAAACGTGAACTGCCACTTTAGCAGCTTCCCAGCTATTGATGTGGAGTCACTGGATATTACATAATGATTGGGAATATTTATTTAATCATCTAGTTTCATGTTTTAATATTCAGGTTAACAACTGTCCCTCTCACATCTGCAAGTTTCTAATCACATCCCTGTAAGTTCCTGAATTGCTAAATAAATTGGTCTTCCTCATTGAGCCGAGTGCAAAGCAGAAATTACACGTAAAAATTAAATCGGTTGAGTTACAACAAGAGCAAAAAAGGAGTAACATGATATAGTAGATCATTTGTGTCCCCACTTCCTTCACTTTGGATTACCCAAAGGCCATCTGTGTTCCACGCAGTGCTTGGCACCTGGGGGGCTGTTGGAAACCAGGCCAACCCGCATTTGTGTGCCTTACAGTGCAGAGACTCTGATCTGCAGTTGTATTTGAAAGCTCCCGTCCTGTATGTCTCGCTGTCTCTTTCTTTCCTTCTGCTTTCCGTCTCACACACACACACACACTCGTTTTAACTACCTCTTTCTTCCAAGACCGTGTCCCCTCTGGTGAGTTGCTTGCACATCAATGGGAACATTAAAGGTTACAAAGCTCGACAAAACGACACTCTCACAACTACAACTGACACTTTACTGCACATTCTTTGATCCTCTCTGTCTCTCTCTCTTGTTCTTTCTCTGTCTCTCTCTCTCACTCTCTCTCTCACACACACACACACACACACACACACCAGTTATCTATCTCAAGTTAAGATTTCATACGCCCTTATACTCTTAGTATTACACACTACACAGAGTTGTGACAATTCCAAACTATTTTTAGAGAGTGATTTTATGGTTTTATGATTTGTAAATAGCACAATTAAATATCAAGGGATTTATTTTATTTGTTTTTTTATTCATTAAAAAACAAAAAACAAAAACATGTCCTGCTCTTGAGATCCAATTCCAATGAAATTTCGAAAGTTTTCCTTCTGTTGTCTTCATTAATTATTAACAATAAGTCTGGCTCTGCTGGAGTTGTTTTTTTCTTCCTGATAATTAAGTTTTTTTTCCTCTTCACTATCACCTCATGGTTGCTCATGCTGTGGGATTGACCCAAAGTGAACATTTGATGCAATGTGCTGGGTTCCTTAGCTAGGCTTTTTTTTTTTTTTTTTTGTTATTGCTGTTGTTGTTGTTGTTTTTTTGTTTGTTTGTTTTTTTCTTTAATATTTGTTTGTATGTCTGTTTTTTTTATTGTTTTGCTTTTTCAAATATGTAAACTCATATTTGTATAAATTTATTGGATTTACAATGAATTGTATTGAACTTGAATACAATTGAGCTGAACTGAATTATTGTTAATTGAACAGTATTGAACTTATGTTTTTTCCTGGACAGTCCAGCAAGTCTTGTACCAACATTACTAAATTAACTTTCAAGTGATACACCAACTCCATTTAGTCTGAAGTGATATCACTACATAGTGTGGCTTTAATGATCTATACTGTGTTATGCCTAAAATGCCCCATATGAGTATATATATATATATATATATATACATAGCTGTGTGTGTGTGTTTGTGTGTACACATACACACACACTCACAAAAGGCTGCTTTTTCAGCAGGGACATTCAATTAAAAAGCACATACGTAAAGTTTTATACTTGGTCCTTCCAAAAATATACAAAATATATATATAATATAAAAGAATGAAACTGGCCTTGACATGCGCACATGCACACACAGAAACACGCACACTAACAATAACAAAAAATGAGAATTACAGCTCCTCTGAGCAACATAATATATTCCACCATGCAAAACCATTTTCTCAAAGACATCTAACACAATGATACAGCACAAAGCAATGCAACATCCTTTTTCTCTCTGTGTGTGCATGTCTTTGTGTGTGCATGTGCACATGTCAAGGCCAGTTTCGTTTTTTACCCGGTTTCCTTCCTTTAAATATCTTTCCAATTTTCTCCCATTATACTTGAGTCTGTTGTCTTGTTTGATGCGAGCACACTTTCAGGTGTACGGAGGCATGCATGCGCAGCTTTAGTTATGTGTCATTAGGGGTACATTTATATTCAAGTATGAAATCGGCTCAGCTGGCACTGTTAATGACACAAATATGCAGAGAAAAAGACTTCAGAAAAAAAAGTGCATCACTTTTTTTTTTTTTTTTTAAACCAATGCTACATCACAAAGAAATGCTCTGCAGTGTGTATAATTTAGAAGACCATGCCTTTTGGCCAATTAGCCTCTTCTGTCTAACATGCTTCCATTTTCTTTCCAGCTAACACTCCTAACTCACCAAATCCTCCTGACAAATGAGCAAACCCACCTTAATTAAAATACTTAAGCCATCCGCCTTATTATGCAATGTTGGGACTTTTCCTTCATACCCCTTCTCTTGACCACCAAGTTCTTCTCAACTATTTATCATTTTTTAAAAACTAATTTTAATTCCGCAAGAAAATTAGAAAGAGCAGCTTCTGTTCCTGTGTTTCCATTCATTTTATCAATGTTATTGATTGAACTCCATTTGTAGAGCATGAGAATGAGAACCTGAAGGAAAATGCTTAAGAGTGGCTGTATAAATATATGCATGCAAATATGTGGAGGGGGTAAGGAAACATTTGGGTGAGGTTCTAAGTAGTTACGTGCAGGTAAAATAGGGAAAAATATTCCCAGCTACAGAATGATCAAGCCATATGAGGGAGCCTTTGCTTCTTTGCTAAATTACTTGAATAGTAGTCGTGCTGTTTTTTGGGGGAGTTGCTTTTTCAGCTTTTTCTCCAGCAGTTACCAGGTTATTGGTAGCTGCCCTGTGAATTTTGCTTTGATTGCTTAGGACTAGCACTGCAGCATTCAGAGGTGAAAACACTGGTAATGGAATGTCTCAGGAGTTAAATACAGTCACAAAACTGTTTTCTATGTCATTCTTCACCTTTCATACTCTGTGCACATATGAGCTTAAGTCAGGTTTTTTTTTTCTTCTTGGTGGGTGAAAACCAGGTTAATTGAAGCCACACATGCTCTGGTTTGATTTAGTCACACACAAGTTGATGGCAGACATGCTCCTCAACCACAGCATGCTGGCGTGAACAGATGGAGTTTGTAAAGTAAAGCCATTCATGCATATTTGCCACCCCTCCATGCTTGCACCTGCTCACTCTCTTGTTAACCTGAACTATCGATGTACAGAAATGGTGCACAAGAAAAGGGAAGGGACGCATTTCCTCAGGATTTGAATATATGTATACACAGCAACACCTGCTCTTGTCTCTGCACTATAAGAGAAAGTTGAGGGTTAAGTGGATTGCTCTGAGAAAAGCTATTAAGTGGAGATGGTCAGATGTACAAACTCGTGCATTTAGCAGTTTGTACATGGATCAGATGTTTTGTGAAAGTCACTTAACAGATCATGTAGAACATTATTACAGTAGGACTGAAAAGCCCTCTGATATGAGTGCACCACAAGCTCATTTGCTGTCAAACAAACAGGAAAAAAAACAACACATATTGAGTTTGTTACTTTGAAAGCAGCAGAGTTTTTTTTTTTTTTCTTCTCAGATGCCATACGGAATATGCTTGTTCTTTTTTTTTTCTTTTTTTGATTGTTTTGTTTGTTGTTTTTTTTGCAATGCGATGGGCTTTTGGTGCCTTGTTACACCACAGTAATTACCCTGTCAATCAAAACCAGATGGCTGGTGAAAAAAAAATGGGAAGGATTTCAGAAGAGACTCCAGTTTAGTTTTATGTTTGTGGCTCTACACATAATTATGGGAACTTGAAAATGTGTATGACACACACACACACACACACACACACACACACACACACACACACACACACACACACACACAGTGTTTAGTCCAGATTTCTGTGTGAATATCAGTGTATTAGATTCCATAAACTTACAGATAAATACGAATATCTGTGTAAATAGCATAAGACCTTTCAGCTTAATGGTGATATTTAGCATGATCCTAGAACTTAATTAGTTTATTAGCATTAAGGCTTGTTGATAGTCATCACTAGGGACTGCATGGTGATACAGCAGTTTATTAATCCCCAAATTTCAAGTAAAAGTCTATGAAGAAAAAAAAAAAAAAAGGACAGGATTGGGTAAGCACTTCTTCAGTTTGTGATGCAATTAAATTGTTCTCATTTTAATTTCCTCAATGTTTTTGCTTGTGTTTTTCCATCTCCTTTGTAAAGAAGATGGAGAAGCATTAAAATAACTAAAAATATTAATACTTTGAGGTCATGTTGTAGCCATTGAGCTGCTACTGATCATTTAGTAGAAAAAAAAGTGGTTTATTTAATCTAGAAAATTTGGAATAGATTATTATACAATCCAAAATATCTGAATCTGAACAGAGGAGTTTTTGTGCAATGATTCCAAATCACCTGAAAAGCCCCAGTGGATTAATTTCTTACTGTTAGATAGTAAAAGAATCAGCAATTTATCATTAGTTCATGCAAAATCTTTATTCAGATAAAAAGGCCAGTCATTTAATTCACTTTTGACTAGAATGTCTCAGGCTGTGTTTTATTGGACAAGCTCATACATCACCTGCTTGTTTCTGTCTGTCTTTGCCAAACAGATTGTTTTTGAAGGAATCCGTGGAGCGAATTTTGAGGGTGATATTGCCATTGATGACGTGTCCATCACAATAGGAAAGTGCAAGCAAGAGAACACTGTATCCAGCGCAGGTAAGACAGGTAAGATGGAGTGTGATGGGTGTGTGTGTGTGGGTGTGGGTTGGTCCTTCATAATCATAATCATAATCTGCGTTAAGCGGGAGTAAAATGAGTCAGACTTGTTAATTAGGATTCTTTGCAGCTTCAAGCAGAGTTGGCCGTGAGAAGGGACGGTATGCTCTAGCTGCAGGCGGGTGGTGGATGTGAAAATGAGGATTATTTATTGGTTTGTGTGTAGTAAAGGAAGCAAAGTGTAGAGCTCCATGCAATGCAAACCTTTTCAAGGAAAGAAAGAGTATTAGTTTCGTGTTAAAAAAAGAAATCCTAAATATTGATTGATATACACATCTGGTATTTTATCAGCTACTAAGCTTACTTTGATGCAAAACAAGGCTTTGGAAGGTTGTGTACCAGAGGGATACCATTTGACACAGTAGGAGATCAACCACCTGTCTGTAGGAGCTAGCGCACAGTTGATGGTGTATGTCAGAGTTGAACGAGAACTGTTCACAGACCTGTGAGATGGAACTGTGTCAAGGCACAAATCTGACCAAGGATATGAAGCACAAGAAACCCGGTTCAGAAAAATACAGAGAAAGCCTGAACGAAAACTATGAATATTGTTCAGGATCTCAGGCTGATATGAGCATTTATTTCTTCAACAAGCTAATCACATAACGCACATTGCTAGAAAAGCAGTCTTGTTGCTCAGTTCAGGTTTGAGCTGAACCTACAGAAGTGAGTTTTTGCCATTTTTAGGAACTGAGAGGAAAGGGAGTCGAAGGCAAAGTAAGAAACAGAATTAAATGTGGAACACTTGAACGGTTTAAAAAAAAAAAAAGAGGAGACACAGTTTAGCCTATGCTGCATTGATTTATAGCATTTTGTACATAATACACAGTTGGATTTACTATCTGTGAAGTGTAAGACACCTTCAATCCTAAAACCTTTGATTTAGATAAGCTACGAGAAGCACGTTCTAGGAGGGGAACAAGAGGGGGAAGAAAAAGAAGAAAAAAAGCAGAAATAAAGCAACAAGAACACCAAAAAGAACAGGCATGCAATGTTGTAGATCTTTTTTAGTTTGAATATTACAAACTATTAAAAAAATAATAATAATGAATTTTATTCAGTAACCTGTGCTGAGAATGACCTTGTTAACATTTGCTAGGATATACTACAAAGAAAATATCAAAGCCATGAAATCAACTCAAAACAGCAAATGTGTTTATATTTATATACATATATACACTCCAATGAAATATTAACACTTTTTTTTTACCTTTTCAAATCATCTATCTGAGGTGACTGTGCGCATGTGCATGCGTGTGCATGCATGTGCATGCGTGTGCTTCTGAGTGTGTGTGCCTGATGTGACCTAATACATGTGTGTTGTAGCTGCGCTAGCGGATGGCGTAAATAATAGATGAAGGTGTAAACAGGAAGAGGAAGGCTCTCGAGCTCTCCGAATGCGTGCATGTGTATTGGTATCCTGCGGGTTATGTGCAGGCAGAGACACAGAGCGCAGACAGATGGGTAATTATCAGGCAGGCAACTCAAGAGTATTTGCTGTTCTATGAAACAATTCATTTGTTTTTAGAGGAGAATTTAGGTTTGTGGATTCTGCAAGATAAAATGAACATTTGATAAGGATTGAAGCATGTTTTTAAGGCACAATGAATTTAAAAAAGGAATATAACAAACAGGAGCCTGTGAAATAATTTATGCCAGCATTTAAAATTGATGCAAGATGCACATTGTCTCAGGCAGGAATCTGCTATAGAACTGCATTTTTAGAAATACATTTTTAACTGGACCAAAATTGTTGCATAAGGTAAGGTATAGGTGTGTTCAGGTATGTCTAATTTGTTCTTCCACAGATTCTGCTGGTGGAGAGTAGATGTGTCTACCTATATCAGTTGATACAGCACACCCACGTCTCTCTTACACACACAACCTCACATCCATGTGCATCTACCTGCGAGTGTTTTTACAGAATGACTTCTGGATCCAGCCATTGATGCTAATGCACAGTAGCTCAACTTGACTAACCTTGGTTTTAGACCCAGGTATTATTCCCTGTGTCATTTTCTGACATTTCTAGTACCTGCTTAAATCAGTCACAATTATCTGATTATCATAACAGTGCCTCATTATACAGGACACGCCACAAAGCTTTCCCATGTGTGCAAGTTGCCAGCCTCAAACATGAGTAAGTACTGTACAGATCCCACCTCAGGCTTGCTAAGAAAATAAAGAGCTATGTGCGAAGCTGCACTCTCTCCGTGTAAATAATGCTTGTATGCATTCAATTCACATGCATGTGAAACATCTGCCCATTGATTTCCATCACATGTATTCAGCTTTGCCTTGAGTGGCCACAGACTTCTAAACTACTTGAATACAAGAAATTGTGCATCGCTGCGCCAAATATGTTGATTCTTTCTGACCAATCAGTGGCCTGGAGTCAAGACAGAAAAGAGCTTGACAAAGATTAAACAAGCAAAGCAAATAAAGTCAAGAGCCAATTTCAGTGACTGAAAAAAGCTCTTATATACATGCAGCGTGAGCGACTGGACTGACCAATATGAGCACTGTAACACTGTCACATACTCTTGTGCAAACATTTATATCAGGTTAACTGCAGGTTGTGCACACATTTTTCTTCTCAGTCAAAATATTTGATATCTACTTATTCGTCCTTGTGGCCATGGTCTATGTTCCATACATCAGTAAAAATGTGGCTTGGTATGTGTAGGTGTATGTGTTGTTTTTCTCTGTCAGGTTCAGATTAACCTCTCCCTGTCAGTGTATGTGATGCATATAAATATTATCATAAATATTGATCTTGTGTCTGGGAGATGGGCAGTTTTTATGAAATCATATTGATCTTTTTTATGCAATACACCTCTTTTATGAATGTGTGCAAGAGCAGGTTGTATTGATGATTTCTGTATAACAAAAAAAGAAACTGTGGTTTTTGTAAGAGCAGACAAAATGAGTGTTTACTGCTTTGGTTTCATTAGAATACGTAGAAAGTAGAATTTAACTTACAAAAACAGATAATCCCAAATAGGCATTTAATATGCAGAAACTTTCGAACAATTGAAGAATAAAACAGGTTAGAGATGTGCTGCATCTTTCAACCATGTGATGAAAAAAAAAATGTAAAAAAAAAAAATCACAAAAAGAAAATCAAGAACACTTCATTACATCAGCTGTAAGCTGCTTTTCTCATTAGAATCAGAAAGCTGCCATGACACTGTGTGAGATCTTAATAATAAAGCCTCCTTTTTCCACTTCAATTCACCTATTCCCTCATCCATAACTCTTTCCATTTCCATCTCCTCGTGCTTTTGTTTCCATCCATCCACCGATTCTCTCTTCCCAGACTGTCTCTTTCCTCCTTGTGAAACACACATGAGCTCATGTCCCAATTTAAACAACTGCTTTTCATCACTATGGTTTCATATTACTCAAATGATGCTTGTTGTTGCAAAACTACCTCCCACACCAGTTTTTCTTTTTCTTTACTGCTCATAAACACAGCTTCAGGCTTAAAGACAGCCCCAGACATAAGAGATGAAAAAAAGTCTAGCTAGCTTGTGTGCGGTCACTATATATCTTCTGTCTCTAGTAAACAACATAAATAACCAGTTTGTCATAAAAGGATGCTAATGATTGCAACTAATGTGCAAAAATATGGGGTGTTTTTTTTTATAAGATCAATTAGTGTCTATACATTCCAGACATTTTCATGTTTTTTTTCTGTACCTACATATGCTAACAGAGGTAGTATTATATTGATTTTGTTCAGTTCAGGTTTACATTTTTTATAGCTACAAAATGCTGCCACTTTTCTTTTTGTAATGTAGTTGCTTAATTTTCCTTCATGCACAAAATGTAAATTTACATTTAAATTAAAAGTGTGAAACATGGCTTTATAAGTAAGCTGGAAAACAGTGCCGAGTAACATGGAGAAATACCACGAATGAACAAAGAATCAACAACTGTAAGACAGAGAGTGAATGACTGAAGCCAGATTTTACTCAATTTATGCTGGACTCACAAAATGGATAGAGAGCAGATTATAAAAACACGTTGAATTGGCAGAAATTGGATTAAAATGGTTGAATTAATCCCTAACAGGTGAGCGGGCTCTCACGTGCTGGCATACATAACATTTAGTCTTCTGCATGGGTTCTACACCCATCAGCCAGAACAGTAACCACTGACAAGCAGCTCCGGTAAACACGTCTCATTTTATTATAACACAGTTTCTTCTAGGACGATTATTTATCCTGATACTCACATGAATCTTGTCAACCTGTCACGACCCCAACATTCTGGCAACATCCTCCCTCACAGTCGCTGACTCCCTCAGCAGGTCAGCAGTTGGTCCCTCTACAACTCTTTTTTTTTTTTCAGGAAGTGCTCAAAGAATACAACAACAGTTTGAATTAATAGCTTCCTCAGATAACAATTTGATGGATCCTAATGGTATCTGTGGGAACCAGTTCCAATTCACTGGGATCCCAACCCACAAATACCGAGGGTCCAAAGGATCTGATATTTCAGTATAAGACACTGCAGGTCAGAAGGGCGACCTTCCAAGTATTACTCAGTTTGTCATAATGTCCTGGCTGATCTGTGAATTAGATGTTGTGTTGTTGTTCTTGTTTTTTGTTTTTGTTTTCTATGGATTCACTGGCAAAATTAGAAATGTTCCACTTAGCTCTTCAATTAATGTTACAATATTGTAACAGATTCTGCTCTTTTACTGTCATTTCTGTTTCCTCCATGGTTCACCATTAAATGTTGACTTTCATAAATGGTATACTATTGAGAGTCATCTATTTTCTTTCCCTCACAGGCTTAGAATAAGAAGTAAAATTTCTTTTTTTACAGCCAGAATTTACAAAGTCCTGTGATTACTGAGCCTGAATTACTGTACAACTGCACTATAAACGCACATCTGGTCGGGTATCAGTAACCGGCATGAGCTGTAATCACAAATCAGAAGACTTGTCAGTGGGAATTAATTCATCGTAACAGCAAATAAAGCAGAAGCTGGTCAACCGACATCTGTTAGTGTAATAAAAACTGATGTGGCTCTTTTCTGTTTATTTCCGTAGTTCTGATCGGAGGATCAGGCACCCTCCCACCCGCCAGCTGGTTGACCTTTGGCCTCTCCTTCTTCCTTTTACTCCTCTACAGATGATAAGCACCTCCCACAGCACCACCACCTGGCTGCGCTGACAGACACTGCCCTGACTCGCGCTCTTTCACTTCTCTCTGCCCCACTCTCTCTCCCTACTCTCCTCTGTGTACCCGTCTTCTCACGTGTCTCTCCTGTTCCCTCATTTCCTCGCCGTCTTGCATCGATTTCATCCCTCTATTGTAGAAAAACACAAAATCTTTGTCTAGTTTCTTGTAATCCACTTTCTTTGAATATTTCAGCATTGTCAGAGACACAGTGTAACCATCTGAAGCTCATACTGTATTTAAAGTTAATTAATGATCAGAAAAAAACATGACATTTTATTCTTGGTCACTATGAAGATCCCCTTATTCACGTCAGTGTCACTTTGTCCTTTTTCCCCTCTGCCTCATCAGCGTCTTTCGTCCATTCGTGCACCCCTCATGTACCCCCACTCCCATCAATCACTATTCCCTGCTTCCCCTCCACCGTATTCCCCAGACACACCAAAGTGTCGGACACTCTACCAAAGATGAAAAAGGACTTAAGAGAATAAAACGAGGGAACAGGGATTCTAGGAAGAAAGTGAACGCGAGAGAACAAGGTTGGAGGAAAAGAAAACGAAAAAAAACAACAAAAAAAGAAAAACTAACTTTTTTCACAGAATACCACCTGTCTGCCCATACTTGGAGATTGTGGGACCCGTGGAATGAAGTGCAATGAAGACACTGATGAATGAATGAATGAACACATGAATGGTGGGGAATGGACACACCGGAAAAGGATACTCAAAGCTTGGTGCCCTTCGTAGCCTCTCTGCTTGCCACAAGAGATGAACTGAGCCTCGCTGTGGATTATACGTGTTATCTATATATAAATATATATATATATATATATATATAAATATGAAATACCACAAAATTAAATTGAAACACAACTAGGACTATGGAGGACTTTGCTAAAGCAAAATTAAAGAAGCACAACATTTATACAACCTCTGCTGTTCCTTTGGGTTTTATTCTACTAATTATGTGATGTTGCGATTTGTTAGACCTATTCAATGTTTAAATTTTTTTCTGTTTTTGTTATGGCATCTTAAGGGTCAAGGACAATGAGTAATAAAGTATAATATTCATATTTATAAGAGGAAGAGAGAATGATTTATGATGTAGAATCTGATTTAAGCACCTTAAGGGATTACTCAGATGACCTTAGCCATCTGGACAGAAACTTCAACTTTTCTTTGCATATACATGACTGAACACACACCTGTACTCACACACACACACACACACACACACATGCACTCAGTTTCAGTTTCTGACATCACAGTGGTGTGCCATTAATAAACCTGTGAATGAATAGTGTAGGAAGAAAACCATAAATGGTGAACTGCAATTTTCAACATTCAAATTTCTGCTTCCATTTTTCTCAGAGTGAGATAGATCTGATAAAGCACAACTAAACCCAAGCCTCTAATGAAGTTCCAGGACTTCCTTCTCTGTGATATATATATAGTTATTATTGGTCAATTACCTTTGGATGTCTGTACTGTAAAAGGTTTTCATAAATCCATGTTATTATGATTTTATCGTTACCAGTGCATTCCACATGTGTTGATTTCAACACTTCAGTTGTAGCCATTTTAGCCTAATTAAAGACAGTTATAGCTTGCATAATTGTACTTAAGCTTATCATAAATAAGTCCATGTTCGTGGTCACACTGCTCCTGATGTGATTGTCTGTGTTTATCACCATTAACATGTTTATAACCTGTCAAACAATATATTTCCACACCTTGAGTCCCAGTTGTCCACATCATTCATATTGAGTTGGTCATTGTTCTGGATTTATTTTATTTTATTTTATGTGGGCTTAGACGTTTGCTTTTCTTCTCTATATTGTAGTCATCTGTACTCATTTTATTTTATTGTTTGTTCTTTTTCTTTATGTTTAATAACATACACAAATGATGTGCATACTTCATTGGACTTGCTCTTATGTGCATTATTTGATGTGCATATTGTGCAAGAGTTTTTTTTGTTAGTTGTTTTTTGTTTTTGTTTTGTTGTGTTTTTTTTTTTTTTTAATTTGATGACATTGATTGCAATGTCTCTGCTTTCCTAAGGATTTTACATCTGGAATTAACATGTAGCTCAACTTGTACAGCATCATAAGCTTTATTCAGAGAAATACCAGAACACATGGATCAGTATTTTACTGAAATATTATGAAGCAGCCGTCAGGTGACCTTGTTAAAAAACCTTCAACTGCTCCAGAATGCTGCAGCATGAGTATTAACTACAACTGGGTATAGAGATCACATTTCACCACATCTCGCTTCATTACATTGGCTCCCTCTTAAATTTACAATCAAATTCAAAATATTACTTCTCGCATACAAAGTTCCAATATATGTGAAAAGTCTCATAGTTCTATATTGTCCCAGTAGTAGGCCTACGCCGCTCCCTGAATACAGGTCTACTTGCTGCTCCTCTGTAGTGGTGATGTTGCACCCCGCCCCCCTCGTCTCCCAAACCTTCCATCTTCTGACCATCGTGGTGTTTCCCTGCACCTATCAGCTGGATACCACTGGTGGATGCTCACTGGTGTGGCCGACCTGCCGTCCAACCCTCTGACCACCACATATTTTTATATTTTTGTACCTCTCCTCTCTCTGTCCTTCATCCTCTCTGTTCCGTTTCCCTTCTTATGTCTTCCTTTACCTGGATGGCTATAAGCAGGAAGGCCCCCCCTTTAACTGAACTGGGAGAGGGAGTTTTTTTGTTTTTGTTTTTTACTTGCCACTGTGCTCGGGTGTCATGATCTGGGTTTCTCAGAAGCGCCGAGAGACAACTTTGTTATAAATAGACACTATATAAATTGAATTGAATTGATTATTTACTGTCAAATCATACCTCATATTGTTTTAGCAGTAATGGTAACAAGGACGAGACTGCTTTGAACGTGAGGAAGCTTTTAACTGACACTACTTCACCTTTGTTTATAAAGCTCTATCTTGTAATCAGGGAACAGAATATCCAACTATGCATATACACTCACTTTAAAGTAATTGCTAAATGATTCCACCATCCTATACTTACTCATTAACATTAAGCGCCTTTTCATTGAGAATTTTATATGTCTCACGGGTGAAAATAGGAGTGCTGGAATTTAACTTATTCTGCATCCACCTGCTCTGGCAGAGCACCATTTCATTACTTTTATTCAAAAGAATCATAAAATAATTATTTCAAAACTCCACAAAACAAGGGACATCACTAACAGATAGAGAAATGAATAGATGCACTCCATCTAAATGACCATCCAAATGAGACACACATGAACATAAATTTGCCTAACTATCCTTTTTTTTTTTTTTTGCTTGTAATATTTGGAATGTAATCACACTCGCAGAAACACTTAATTTTAAACATATTGGATTTAGGGTAGATACAAAAAACGTTTTTTCCATGATTTCTTTCATGTTTCCATGAAAGAAATTGCATGCTGACTAAAGTAAAATGTGAGACTGAAATTATATGTATTGACTACATAAAAAAAAGAAAAAAAACTTTTAAGCAAAGTTTTCAGGAGCATTTCATACTAAATGTTTGGCTTTGTGAAACTAAATATTAGGAATTTTAGTGCTGCTGCTAAACTACACTGAATATGAAGGATTTACATATCCACTGGTTTCAGTTTTATTAATTTAATTAAAAATAAACACAATGGATATGTACCCATTGCATCTCAATTATAAAATGTATAATATTAAGTGTGAACTACTTCTCTCCCTCTCTCTTTTTTCTTCTTTTCTTTAGAAAAACATTATAAATGGAACTTTTTTTTTTTTTACTACATGTTTATGCACCATAAAAAAGGGGGAAAAAAAATCAGAATGCCTTGACAGTCATTGTAATTACCAGAAGTAAAAGCTATAATGACTGGAAACCAAAAACTTATTTTAGAGTTAACAAACATCCAAACTGTTAAAATAATGTGTCCAACTCTACTTATGAATGATGATAAAATGTTCTCTTCTTCAATAGAGGTGGGAAGAAATTCCTAAAGAATATCTGATTTCCAATGTAGAAAGAGTTCAACGAGTGTATACAGCTGTTACAGCTGCCAAACGTTGCTGCACTGAGTCAAAAGTTGGTTTATAAATGGATTCCATGATTTCTTTTTTAATTTTTATTTGTTCCATGCTTTCATTTTGGAATACAATTAGAAGTTAAACTGCATCATTTTCAACAAAAAAGTGGGAAAATTGGGGTGTCCTAAAACTTTTCACTGATCATGTGTTTGCGTGTACATATATGTAGAGAGAGAGAGAGAGAGATAAATATATACATACGTGTGTGTGTGTGTGTATATATAAAAATCCCTATAATAGATTCCATTTCCAAATGCATTAGAAACCCTTCACATTTTATTCTGTTGCAAGACATGTATAAACATTTTCAAATTTTTTATCACTTTACAGGAAGGGAAGAAAATTGAATATTAGGGATGATTGTACTTTTTGGGTCTAGGGGCCACAGACAGTTCCTCAGACAACCACAAACACTGAATTCAAGCCACAGCACACTGGGAAGACAGTGAAGCATGGTGGCACAAGCATCATGATATGGGGATGTTTTCCCCATCTGTGTTGGCGGTTCTATTTATCACATACGGAAGACGGAAGAGAAAATGTCCTTGTAATGGACGTTTCAACAAGACAACGACCCCAAACACGCCAGGAAGCAGCAGCATCTGGGTTCCAACCAACGAGATTAATGTTATAGAGAGGCCAGCCCAATCCCTGGACCTCAAATCTATTAGAAAACTCGTAGGGTGACATCAAAAATGTTGTTTCTGAGGAAAAGCCAAAAAGTGCAGATGAATTGTGGAATGTAGTCCAACCATCCTGGACTGGAATACCAGTTCACAGGAACTGTGAACTGGTATTCCAGTTGGTCGACTTCATGCAACACAGTGGTTATACAACTACATATCCATATGTGGTCAGTGATTCACAGGAAAGATAAATCTTCGAGCATTTCACAGTTTATACAATTAGTGTTTGAGTTTGTAAATTAATTCACTTGATGAGGCATTTAAGAGACAAATGACTGATAGTAGAGTCCCAGTAGACTGTTGTTTCATTAGAAGTCTCAGTATGATGACTATGGCTGCAAAGAACATAGCTTTATGATAGGCTTTACAATTTTACCAATTACTTTTTTAAAGACTTGCCAGACTGCTTTAGCCATTGTAGGATGCAATGGTTTACATTAAATATGTTTTGAGAAACAGTGCACAGGCCTCAGTGATAGTACATATGCGTACAGTCAGGTTTCATAGAAAACAGCTAACAATGGGCTGATCAAGTTTGAACAAAGGATTTGAATAGTACCATAACTGGAAAGAAAAGATGGGAATAGTAAACACTGCTGCAGCACATGTTGTATATCTCTGCCAAGGATTTAAGTATTTTAGTGGTATTAGAATAATGATAATTTAAAAATATGACTATGCAATATTAATAAACATGATTCAAATAAATATGCACGTCATCTAATTTGATGCTCCTCAGGTTTTGCATGCAAAGATTACAGTTTCCACAAATATCCAGGAAATATCCTGAATGTTGATAGCACTCACTAAATCAGAGATTATTGGTCAAAGAATCAATTGGTTGATGGTCAGAAAAAAAAAAAAAAAAGTTATGTCCTTTGATGCCAGAGTTTGAACAAAAAAAGTTAGATATATTTTATATTGAAAATATATTCCCCAATGTTTTATGTGTTTTAACATAAAAATTCTCTGTACGTCAATAGATTTTAAAATTAGGTTAAGGCAACCTCAGATATAACAACATCAAAAGCTCTTCTTGTGACTCCGTGCACTTGGTCCTGTTTTGCTGCAGGAATAAGAAGAACCAGAACTCACCATTTGATTCAAATTAAAACCACATCTTTTTGCACCACTTCATCCATCCATCTATTCATCATCTATACCTGCTTTTTCCTATGCAGGGTCACGGGGGTCTGCTGGAGCCTATCCCAGTTCACTTTGGGTGAAAGGCAGGGGTACACCCTGGACAGTTTGCCAGTCCATTGCAGGGCCACATGGAGACAGACAACCATTCACACTCTCACTCACACCTAGGGACAATTTATGAACACCAATCAACCTAAGGAGCATGTCTTTGGACTGTGGGAGGAAGCCGGAGTACCCGGTGAGAACCCACGCAAGCACGGAGAGAACATGCAAACTCCACACAGAAAGGCCCCTGTGGAGGCTGGAACCAGGAACCTTCTTGCTGTGGATACATATATGGAGCAACTTTCTCTCACTGTCACACACATCTAGATCAACCTATGTAATGGGCCAAATTACTCCTTTAATTACTCATATAAATTAAATCGTATTTGTAATGTACACTCAGAATTTTGTGCAACCAGTTTGCCTAATTAGCCTAAACAGCATGTCTTTGGGGTAGGAGGAAACTGGAGTACCTGGGGCGAACAGAGACACATGGAGAACATGCAAACTCCACACAGAAAGACCACTTGAATCCAACTGCTCACCTGAACCTTCTAGCTGCGAAGTGTCAGTGAGAACCACTGAACTACTGTGCTACTGTCATAGTAGGACTTACAACACCATGGTAGGACCCAAGATCAACAAGGGAGAACCCAGCATCACCATGATAGGGTCCAGCATCACTATGGTAGGACCCAACATCACTATGTTAAGACCCAACATCACCATGGTAGGACCCAACATCACCATGGTAGGACCCAACATCACCATGGTAGGACCATCATCACCATGGTAGGACCAACAGAAGGAGAAGGGAGACAATGTTAATGCTATTTTAAAGATCCAGGACCGTCTGATACTGAGAGAAGAGAGACAGAGTGAGGATACTCTGTGTATAATAGGCCTGGGCCTATAGCATAGCATAACTAAGAGATGGTCTAAGAGACTGCAGAGTTAAAGGATTCATTAAAAAAGGAAATAATCTGTCTGTAGGAAACAATCTTCGTCCAGAGAGACCCCCACCCCATAACATTCTCTCCTGGACATTCACAGATGTTCTTTGTCCAGACTGTGACTGATCAGCCGTCTTTAAGAGCATAACACTTATTCATCATAAGTTGGGTATGATAATTTGATTGTTTGTACATAAACAGGGATGTTTTTGACTGACAGCTGCATTGTACCATCTGGCGTCAATGATTCTTGTTATGAAATCTACGAGTTTCACTCCACATTTGTGTGAGCGGTAAGACTTTTTCTGTGCTGCAAAAAACCAAACCAAGAGGGAGAAAATGTTCCATCTTTGTGGGTTTGTATTTTGTATGATCTATGATGAAAGAACTGAGATTATCATTGAGCCGCAAGATTAACTTTTAGGAGAAATAATGCCTGCAACCGTCACACCATCCTCTGAGCATTACATCACACAGTCTCTATCTGAGCATGCTCAGTGCCATAGAGAGACCAGGTTGTGTAATCCGCCGGGGGTTCTTCCGGGCCGGTCTGGACCTGCCTTTTGGAATTCCTTGAACTTTTTAAATTCACAGACTCAAATAGTCTGCTCTGCTAATTATCTCTTCAAGATCTAAAAGTTAATAAAAAACGACCCAAAGCAGTTTCATTGATGCTGAAAATAGATGTAAAATTTTATCGAAACTCTACGTTTTCGTCATGACTGTAAAGGAACAATGTGATCTTCTTTTTAAACTGTTATCTGACTGATGATGTCGTTTGTCTCCTAACGACTTTTTCCTCTTAATTCACAGCTTTGTCTGTGTGCAGCTCTGATGTTGCTCCAGACCGTCTCTTACATAAAGCACAATGAACACAAATCCTTCGCAAAGACCAAAGCTCTTTAGTGTCCTTCCGATGCTCAAATCTCACCCGCCACTTTATTTCATCTGGCCTGCGAGATCATGCAAAGACGATCAGAAACTTCAAACCAGAACATTTCCAAGGGAATTTCAACGTGACTGGTCGTTAGATTCAGTCAAAAGTTTAAAATGATTTAGAGATGTTTGAAAAAGATTTTACAGCAAAAAGTGGCTGATTTTTGTCAAAACCCAATAATCTGTCAAATTAACGTTTTCATAACAAAAATCTATGATTTTCAGACAAAAATGTCAAATTACAGAAAACTTGCAATTTTATGACTGTATGGTAATTTATGTCAAAATATAATAAAAGGTGGATATTTTCCAGCAAAAAAAAAAAATTGTAATTTTAAATTGTACGATAGAAAGTCTTGTCTGTGTAACGTTTGTGATTTTACAAGGAAAAAGTTTATTTTAGAACAATAGTCTCAATTTATAATAAAAGTCACAATTCTTTTTTAAAATTTGATATTTCATGACAAAATTCATGATTTTAGTACAAAAAGTTTTACCACTTGTAAAGTCACAGTTTTGTGGCATTTGTGATGGTACGATAAAAGGTTTTGGTTGTGGAAAGAGGAAGAGGAAGAGGAAGGTGTTTGGCCATGAACCTGAAGGTTGGTGGTTTGATCCCTAGTTTCCCCTGAATCCACCAAAGTGTGTGTGTGTGTGTTGTGTAAAGTGCTTTTGTGCTGTAGAAATACAGTTGTAAAGTGCTACATAAGTGGGAGCCTTTACCTCAGCAGTGTCTGTCTTGCAAAATTTACAGGTTCTTTCCAAGAAAAGTCCACATTTTTTAAATTTATTATTTCACAAGAAAAAAAAATAGTGCAAAAAAGTGACAAAATGAAGCAGTTCTGGACCCAAACGCACGACTCTGCGACAAAGTATCAGTTGATCAAACGGTTTATTTTATTTACAAAGTTCAACTAAAAATCCCTGATGACAGGAAAAAGGGCTCAAAAGTTATAAACAGAAAATCACTCGACACGAGGAAGATAACTAAACTCAAAACCTCAAGATTTTCTTGGAAGCAAAAGGAAGTAACAACAAAAGACTCTTTAGGTCTGTCCCAATTCAGCGGCCGCATCCTTCAAAGGACCTGTCCTACGTAGACTACATAGGACGGGTCCTTGGGAGGACCCGTCCTATGTAGTCTACGTAGGCCGCGTCCTCCGAAGGCCGGGTAGACTGGAAGTCAGCGGTTGTGAATTGGGACGGTCTAGCCTTCAGATTTACCCCCGCCCTTACCTCGGCACATGTCCTGTTGCCTAGCAACCGTGACAGCACTGAACCAAACAGAGAATGGAGATCGAAATTTTGTCAAGTTTTTTTGTTTTTACTTTTTTAATTTTAGAACTACAACAGCGCCCGCGAAGAGGCGGCTGTTGTGTTTTCTCAGCTTAATGAAGCTAATGAAGCTTAATAAAAGTAGCAATAGTTGAAGAACTACGAACGCTGTACGAGCTCATCTGCTGTCTTGATGATTTCTGTCAAAATAAAATACAAAATATGTCTACACAAATGACAAAAGCCTATCACCATAACCTCTAGGCTTTTAATTTTTGCCTACCAGCTCCGTCCCGGGCTACAATAGAATTTTCCGGTATACCCGCAATGCATCTTGGGATAGGGCGGGCCAAGAAGGATACACCGGACCCGTCCTTCAAATCGGGTAAAAGAAGGACGCATTTGTAGGCCGCATTTGTAGGACCCTTCGAATTGGGACAGCCTTCGATGCGTCGCTGTGACGTAATCGGCCTTCAAATGCGGCCTTTGAAGGATGCGGCCGCTGGACTGGGACACAGCTTGTAACTGTGAATATTTGACGTGAGAACTTTACTGTGATGCTGGTTTGGGAACAAAACTCGAGGAACTGGAATTAATACACCACAGGTGGGGGGTGTGGCTGAACAATCAGACTGCAGGGAAACACAAGAGGGAGGGGGAAGTCAGCTGCAACATGAGGTGTGCAGGGCTTAGAAATAATGACAACACAGGCCATGATATCCTGGACATGACACAAAAACCTTAATTTTATGATGAAAGTTGTGAACATTGTGAAACATTTAATGGTAACCATGGTGATGATGTGGCCCAGGACGAAATAGAGTTTGACCCCACTGCTCTACTGGGCTGAAACAGATCCCTGTGGGGGGTTAGGTACCCAGAGCAAAACTGGCAGCGACAGGAAGCCCTGCAGGAACCATCCATCCATCTATTATACCCACTTTTTATGATTCAGGTTTGCATCCTGGACTGGTCACCAGTGAAGCTCCACTATTTGTTTCAACAGGTCTCTAGTCGAGCCAGTTGCAGTAAAGAGTAGCAATTGGGTTGAGCTTCAAGTTGGCAAGGTTAGAAGAATTTGTCCTGAAAGGGTCTGAGGCCAAAGGTCGCTAAACTGAGGACCCACCTGCTGCTAGAGTCAGAAGTTGATGAGCTAAAGGGAGTCGAGCTGGCGTTCTCAAATTAGCCCTGGCTAGCAGGGCTGGCCGACCGCTCAGCTACCCTCATCTGTCGGTTAATGCAGAACAACCTCCGTTTCTGCCACATAAGCTGAACAGAATTGCGACTATTGTGTGACACATTTTTGTTGTTTACTTTCTTACCGGCATTGTTTTCCGCTGCATTTGATTTACTTGAAGAGGACTGAGACCTGTGTTTTTAGGAGTTTGGTTCTTTGGTACGCAATACTTATTCACACCTCCCCAAACGAACTGGACTTTCCAATCAAATGAACTCCAGTCCATTTAAAGTGGACCAAACGGGTCTGTGTGAATGCTGCGCGTCATGCTAGCAAGCAGATGTATCCCCTTACCACCCACCCAGCAACAGCAGCAGCAGGAACAGCAGGCAGAGCAGGACATCGTGTTTCACGATGTCATGTTTCTTTCTGTCTGACTCTGGACGGGCTGCATGGATTCTGGTGTGTGTTTGGAACGCTGTTAAACCCATAAGCAGGGTCGGATACAGGCAGTATTACCACAGCGGCTGCAGCTGCAGGTCAGAACAGCTGATTAATGTTACATAACACATTCCTCCAGCCAACATGAGACATGAGAACAACCATATGAGCTGCTGCACATGAGGCCATTCATCACAAGCGGCAGGTTCACAACAACTCTCAACCTCAGGCAGTGACCTTTACGTTTCCTTCCACTGAAGCCAAGACATTTCGTGTTTTTTCTTGTCTACTCAACATCCACCAGTACATTCCAAAGAAAGGTGGTACAGAGGAAAGCAGGGCTAGGAAGGAAGTGTGATGGCAGTGATGATGTGGTACGAAAATCAAAGACGAGCAGCATCACGGTTTAGATTTTTGCCCTGTGGGTGTTCTTGTTTTGTTGTTTCTTTGTCTTGGTTTCCTGTTTTATTTTGAAGTCCTGTCTGTCACCTTATGTTCTGTTTGACTTTCCTGTTCCTCGTTTGGCTGATGTGCTTCACCTGCATCTTGTTAGCCCGTCTGTACATAAGGTCTCTGGCCTCTGCTGTGTATTATACCTACTGAGGTGTCCCACAAGGCTCTGTACGAGGACCTCAGCTTCTGTGACATTCATGCTACCTGTCAACGTCACCTTGAGTCAGTGAGTAAAAACATCAGCTTATATGCAGATGTTGCTCTTTATGTTGTCAGTCAGTATTTCTTTTGGACTAAATGTGTGATCTGGACTAAAGAAAAAAAAGACAGTCCAGACTGTTTGCAGCAGCAGGTCCAAAGGTGTCACTGGCCAAGCTTATTTCCACATTTTCTGTTTCATCCCAACTTTCCTGGATTATGGAACAGAATACTTCCTGAAACCATTCATTACTTGGTGTCCATACCAGAATGATTTTTAAGTGTTGTCAGATTAAAATGCAACATTTTCAATGTGTTTTAGGCCTGAAACTCAAAAATAGGATGTAGAGGGAAAAGCTAAAAGAAACTGCTTGCTTTTAGTGACAACGTTGATAAAAGGAATGGAATGAGGCATGATTGTTAACTGAGCAGACATTTGGCTTGCATTCCCACCAATAATATCTTAAATGCACATTAAAAAAAATAAAAAATAAATAAATAAATATATATATATATATAT
>JBAMYA010069651.1:1626-25717 GCA_037176975.1 Arrhamphus sclerolepis
GACCGAAAAAAAAAAGTTTTTCAAACAAAAAAGGCACTGGACTTTTTTTTGGGTGGGGGGGACTGGCTTTTTTTTTTTTTTTTTTTTTTTTTTTTTTTTTTTTTTTTTTTTTTTTTTTGTGGAAATCTTTACAAGGGACAACACATACCTGCCATGGGTTAGGTACTCAAAGATTGGCCCTGAAAACTGCTGGGAGGGTGGTGGTGTTTACTTGGTACTTATTGGACATGCTGTGGGCAGGACATGATGTTGTTCAGCTGTCTCAGTCCCCTTCAAAGACATCTTTTTTTCATTCATCGCCACCATTAACGCATATGCAAACAGAACCCCAGCAAAAAAAATCTTAGCTACTTCAGCGTTTATATACAAAGTAAGTATATCATCAAACCATTGTGCAGCAGTGCTGTGGTCATGTTGGGTCTGAAATGGCCATTTAACGCTTCTTTTGTTGCATTAATCTGCAGATTGACTTTTAATTCTTCAGCCAGCTCTGGCCCACTATGTCTCTCTTCTAGATTCTAGACTCCTCCAGTTACAAATTCACCGATGCAAATTTTACCAGAATGATATTGCTAGAGGACAAGGTCTGAAAGGTGACTGCAAGTAATCTTGCAGCAGTTTCAACTTTTGAAAGTAAACGCATTATTCACATTAATTTCAGTTTATGATTGCAGGTTCATTTTCTGCAAGTCTAACATTCTTGTTTACAATTTTTTTTTTTTTTTTGAATGAATCTTTTGTGAAGATTCAGACAAGTTTTTTGTTTGTTTTTTTACTTTTAAACCGTAGTGTAGTCTTTCATTGAAGGTTGATTTTTCTTTTTTTTCCCCCGTTTTTAAGTGGGCCATTCTCACTTTTAATGACTGACTTTTTGCAACCATTTTTACTTCAAAGAGGATGACTATGCATTCTATTTGGACGTGAGGACTGGAAAAACAAGACATTGCATATCAGAAAACTAAAAACTTGCTATCTCACAGTAAGTGAATGACACCCCCCCCCCCACCTCCTAAAAATGCTCAACTGGTGCAATGGAAGAGGGTGGAAGAAACCAAAATGGATGACTGATACTTGGGTTTACTGGTAAATGGTCATCATGGGAGTGTTCCTGTCAAATGCTACATGTTTGTGTTGTGTACATATATATTTCTGTTTTCTAACAGGTCTGACCATAAAAGATTATGGACCGGAGTAAATTGTGGCGATATAGCGTGGACACACAAATTTGTAAGCTTAAAAAAAAAAAAGACGACACCCAACTAGTGGAAGAGATCTACGTTCATATTAATGCATTTTGAAAAGTGAAACTTTTGTTATGTTTACGTCTGGCATCCATGCTATTCCAGTGAATTGGACCCTGAAAGAAGAAAATCTGCTAATCCCAATTTCACGTTTGAGTCCAACGTGAACAGGGGTAAAAAAAGTAAGCATTTGGAAACAAACAATTTAATGGTTGGCTTCATGATTTGTTATTCTGAGTCATTTATTTCTTTCCTGATTCACTTAGCTTGTAAAATGTGACCTCACTGATAGATGCCGCAAAGAAGCATCTCAACAGCGATGTAAACAACCATGTGAAGACAGAGCAGCAGAGTTGCTGACCTTGTCCTGGGTTTCAGCTGCTATGAATCTGAACTCTGTTAAATAACACTGCCCACATGAGCAGCAACAAAGTCTTTAGAAGAGTAATCTGGATCAAAAGCTGTTTCCAGCAGTTTTTGTAACGCCAGTTGGTGCCAGTTTTTGGTTGTTTTTTTTTTTTTATTGTGGCTGGGTGGTCATTTTTGGGTATTTCTTTTTTCCTCTTAATATCCATTTTTGACTGGAATGACCGTTATCGTCACACATTGTCACGACACAGGAAATGAGAATAAAGGTTGTAGGAACACATGCAGAACAAGGCCACTGGTCAACCAGGTGAGCTATCCAGGAGGGTGAATGATGAATATGTTATCAGATGGTTTATGGCCAGACAGCTGAGTGTTGATGCTGGTCCAGTTCTGTATCATTTGATAGGTCACTCTTTGAATTTCTTCAGTTTAAAGTCATCATTTTTGAAAGCATTAGCATACAACTGCAGTTTGTGCTTTGCAGTCATTCTTGTGGTGGTGATACATCTTTATCTTCAGTAACATATTATACTTAGACTTTTTTAAAAATATAAATGAGTTTAGTCTGGAACCCTTGTACAATCAAGGATTCTTGAGATGGTCATTTCATAATGAAAAGATGCTGAATATTCAGCTGACTTATTTTTCAGAGAAAGCACAGATGAATTCCCCACCACCACCACCCACACTTACATGCACATATATACATTATTTCCAAAAGGTTACTGTTGACGGTTTGACCAGTTTAACTTTAGTGCCAGGACAGTGATCTGTAAAAGTCAGGAAGTCCTGAAGGAGATTTTTTTCTTTTCTTCTTCCAAATATTAAGCTAAGAACTCTTTCTATTATTTTTAAAAGAAAAGCCAAGTTATTAAATGTTTTGTTTAATGATGCTGAAGCTTAATTCAGACAGTACATTAAAGTGATCCAGTATAATCCAGTATAGAACTTATTTCATTGATTTGTCCAAAGTGTAAGTTTAAATCTTGAAATGTTGTGTCTGTGTGTTGGTGTTGTATACAATTTCTTCTTCTTTAACAGGTGTGACCGTCTTTTAAGATGTTGGACAATGGAAAGGAATTTTCCAAACCGAGAAATCTAAAGTCTGTAGCGTCTGTTGGAACATTTTTTTGTAACGAGAAGTCATCACTTTGGAGGACCAGATAGTTTTTAATGTAGCTTAAGATTTAAAGGCTGAAGCTGAAGATTTATTCATTTTTTTTTAATACACTGGGCCATTATTCTTATTTATAATTCACTTAATTATATACAGTAGATGACCTCAGTGAATGACAGAGGTTCAGAAATGTACGGAAACGGTTTTTGGTATTTTGTAGTTTTTTTGAGGAGATACCATAGCTGCAGTTTCAACTTATTTCAAAGATCCTTACAGTCCTTCCACCCCCCACCCCATCTTTTTGTTGCAACTTCAGAACACTTAGTTCTTAATGCTATATAATTGTAAGTGCTTTTTCATCTGCATTAAGCAGCACTGTTCCAGTGAAACCGGCAGTTTCGGCTTGTCGCTTTAGAAAAGCTCAGTGTCCTCTGGTAGGCCATCTTCTGGAAGCTTCCAGAGGGACAGGACCCAATGATCATGAGGTGAAATACCTTTCCTCATGGGAATTACTGTTACATTACTGCTACCTCTTTCTTTGATCTACCACAATCATCCTCAGCGCTATCACTGTAGCTCTTAAACAAAGCCATCCACTGAGTGACCACTTGGTTCTCCAAGTACACAGTCTTCTAAACAGTCCCCATTGTGTAACACCAGTAAGTACATTCTCATACAGTTCTTGATCATCAGCACAATACGATTGTTAACTTTGCCTTTTGATCCTTTTGTGTGTAAATCTTGTTTTTCTGAGCTGGGGTCTAGCCCTTCTAACATTTGTGTTGCTACGTTTCAGCTTGCTCTTCACGAAAATAACAGTTCTTCTCATTACTTCTCGGCAATTTAAGAAGACACCTTGTGTTCTGCAAAATTATTTACACAATGAAGGCGGAACAGTTGGATATCCTGTGATCAGATATGCATTTGGAAGGCATGGCTGGCTCCAACAAGGCTGAACGCTTTATTGTATGACTAACAGGTGCATTTAGGGGTATTTCTTTAGGGATCTTTTTAATGCCGTCAATACCCACCTGGTGCATCACTTAGTATTCATATAACGGAAACAAAATCTGTCGTGCCTCACAATTCAGTTCAACAAAGTTGTTATTCCTTTAAGAGTTTTGATGTATTTTAAGTCGCCATTGTTAAGTTTCCATTAAAATCTCTGAAGTTTCAGTAATTACAGAACTTTTAACATTTCTCATTTAAAGTTTTCAATGATATATTATTACCTACAGCACCAAATGCAGGTTTCAGACTAAGAAGTAGGTAATAACAAAGACACTTATTACTGTTTTTCTAAGCCAAACTGAACCATTACTGACATTCACAGTAATTGCACACATTTTCATTTACCATCACTAAGTAAAAATGACTTGACACTCATTAATTAGACCAGTGAAGCGAACCTGACATACTGTTGAATGGCTGTTGCACAGGTTTACAGGCTTAAAATCAAAACTAGCTCTGGAATAGCTGTAGTTCTTATCATCATGCTAAGGACACTTCAGCTGTGTTTTCCACCAAGCAGTACAGTTTAGTTTGGGTTGGTTCGCAATTATCTGTTTCTTCATGGTAAGAAGTTCTAAAGTGTACCTAAATAAGCGTACTGAACCGTACTGTTGTGGAACACCCTTGCATTGGGGTGCCAGTGTGTGGTACGGTTTAGAGACACGCCCATTGTTGTTTGATTGGATGAGAGATGTTGTCACCATGAGCATGTGATAAGTCTACAATACAAACACAGAGGCGCCATTTTTAAACATCCAGAGATTAGCGATAAAATGTCAAAAAGATGCTTTTTGCAGTGGGTACACAAACCGTACCGAACTGTACTACTTGGCAGAAATGTGGCGAAAGTAACTATGAAGCCTGATGTAAACTCCATGAGAAGTGAGAAATTTATTCTTGTTCTCGTGGCTCCGAGAACAAGAAAAAAAAGTTTTGTTCTGACTGGGATATATGGTACTTAACAAGAACCTCCAGTGCAGAATTCCCAGAAAGACCCTCCCACTTCAGCACATATATTGTTAATTGTTAGAATATCAAGCTTTAAAGTCACATTAAAACTTAGATTTTTTTGGCTCCAGTGGCCTTTAATCACAGTCGGGAACCAGAAAGGTGGGCAGATAGAATTGGGGAGACAACGAGGTGGGAGTTGAACTTGGGACTGCTGCAGGAGGACTGAGCCTCGTACATGGGACACCTGCTTTAACCGCTAGGCTATGCAGCAACCCCATACTTCTTTTTTTGGGATAGACAAGAAGAAACATACATTTAAACCCCACTCTGGAAGCCAGGGTGGTTCATTTTCAGTCTGGATGGGGTGTGGTGCCAGAGCTCCAGCAGTGGCTGGCTGCCTGGGATTGATTTGAGAAGGGACGGGGCTCACGATAGAACACCTTCTGCTCATGGAGGACATTACAGCGATATGTACTTTCATGTTGGAGTCCCCAGTAACACCAGAAAAAGTTGATAGTTTTGACAAAAACCGTTCTGTATTAACCACGCCCACTCCACATTTCTTCCATTCACACATTTGTCAGACATCCTGTGAGGAAAAACAGTTCTGCCCAAATGATGTCGAGAACAAGCTGTGAGAACTCCCTAACCAGGGCTGCCAGAAAAAAACGAACGTCATTTTGTTCTGGCAGCCTCATGAACAAGAACAAATTTCTCGCTTCTTGTGGAGTATGTATCAGGCTTTAGAGTGGAATTCCTGTTTGGGGGTGGGGAAGGATCTTCCTAATTATTGGGGTGCAAAGAGTTACTCATTACGTAAGCACAAAGTCAAATGTTCAAAGCCTGTTTGTTTTTTTATTTATTTTTTTTAAATGGCATTTCAACGAAACAGAACAAGAGTTTTTCCAGCAGAAACTTTGCATGTTTTGTCTGCATGTAACCGCACCACGGGAGGGGAGGAGAAGTACACATCATTGAAGGGGTATCATTGTACAGTCTTAATACACTGCCTGATCAAAGAAATAAACATACCCTCATTTGTGGCTATCTTTAGCTTTGATTCCATCCACAATGTCATTGTTTCATTGCGCTTATGTCTGTGAATTGCCTGTGCCATTGAGGAAGGGGGAAATGTGTTCATGGGCAATACCTGGTCAATTGACCTAATTTTTCTGGGCACATGATGATGTGGAACCTAGACCAGACCAGCTGATGCAACCTCATACCATAATACTGCCACCACAGCCATGAAGTTTGTTTCACTTCCTCTGTTGCTCTTATTACCCGAATGCTTTCATCATTCTGGAACAGAGGAAAGCAAGACTCATCAGACCACTTTTTTTTTTTCTATCGTTCTAGGATTCATTTTTGTTTGCTGCTAAGTAAAGTGAAGGCTACTTTCTTGAGCAGTCTTAATGTTTTCAAGGCAACACCACTGAGTTCCAGCACCTTAACTTCTCTTCACAGTTTACTACTAGATGTTTATTATTTATTGCAATCATTCTGGACTTAATTCTGGCCACATTTCTTCCCAGAAAATGATGGTCCACCAATCCACCCAGGTTTTATTTATGCATTTTATTTAATCTTTTGGACAGTTCTTAATCTGATTTGAATCTTTTTTTCTTTTTCTTTTTTTAAAAGTCGGTGATTATGTTAAATAACTTGACCATACTGAAATTATATTTCCACTTTTTCATGAGCATCAGATGTTTGTTCTGACAAGGAATGAGAAGCTACTCACTGCAATCAGTTGGGCTTCAGTACCTAGTTGAACTAGAACAAAACAACTTAAAACATGTGTAATTGCAGCACCATTCCCAATGGGAGGCTCCTGCCCTTTTTCATTCTTTTTTTCTTTCTTTTTTTTCTTTTTTTTTGCTCAGGCAGTGTAGGTCAAGTATAATCTGCATTCACTGTTTATCAGATTCTTGTTGTGATGTGGCTGTCCTTGACATTTGCTGGAGAAAGAATAGTGGCCCTTTTCAAAATAAAAGTGATATGACAAAATAACGACATCCTGAACAGTAACAATTTGCAATCCACCAGATGTTCGATAGATTTAGTGCACTTGCAGAGTTTGCTTTCAACTGCAACTCTTATTTATTCTGCAGGATGTTTACTCTTCCTACCTGCGGTCACTGTTCAAATTCTTTGGTTCAGTCAATCAAAGTCGTTCTAAAAAACACCCAAGCCCCCGCTGGTGCACATTGTCAATGGAATTTATTCTAGGATAAAGTTGTGTTCAGTCTCACAAGATGTTTGTTAAAATTGAGGCTGGCAGAACACTTTTCAATAATCTGTTTTAAAACTAATGGTAATTCTTTTGTTTCCTCCCTCACCAAACTGCTAACTGTTTGTGCCGTTACACCCCTGCAATGTCAAGTCTGCATCTTATCAGTGTTCTTTTGTGGAAAACTCCTGATCCTTGAAGCAAAAACTGTGCAGATACATCTGACCAGGCAGGATCCAAGCACCTTACGTTACAAAGAGCGAATTGTTTGAGTGTCTGAGTGGTTGAGTGTTTTATCTTTGGGTACCTGAGGTGCATTAGCTGCTGTCAGCCAGCCTGTCAAAGACAGGCTGCCCCAGTCTACAGTAGATGCTCTTCTCTGCAGTTGGGTTACATTGACGATGAGTAGTTCTGCAGAAGTCAGTGGACAGTAAAGCCTGGACTTGTTTGCACTGCAGCCAGAGGTATGCTTACACAGATCAGCTGAACAAGCAAGGTAAGTGTCCCATCCATGTTTATGATACAAGATCCACAGTTGTCCGTTAACTCAGCTCTTCTCTCTGTTCTCTCTGTCCACGTCACTACCCAGTGACCACACACGGGGCTTCTGGCATCACACTGAAAAAGAATGGCCTCACAGTGCAGAAATCTGTTTGTGAACCGTTTGGAGTGGGTGGACAAGTAGTTGTGTGTTGTGCTTCTAGTGTGTGTGTGTGTGTGTGCGTTTGTAGAACTACAACAAATCAAATGTGTATGAATGAGTCTGGTCCAGTATAATACGTGAAACAGAGTACTTAAACGGTACTGATTGTGAATCAAGAATTGCTTGAAATAGTGAATAGAACTTCCCCTGTACTCATGCTGATTTCTTGCTTTTAATATGAAAGACATTGTCATAATATGCATGTGATTGGTGATGGAAATGGCACATTCTACGATGCAAAACTGGAACAGAATACAAGTCTCTCTCTCTCTCCCCCCTCTTCTTTTTTTAGATTTTCCATTTTTAGAGCCAATACTTAAGTTGTCATAGAAATGGTGGACAATGTTCTTTTGCAGTAACATAACATCTGAATTAGACAAACCTACAAGTCTAAATTCTCCACAGTAGTAGCTGAGCATGCCATGGAGGATACTTGATAACACCTGAGCACCAATCACGTAGCATGTTTTCATTCATAGTTTAACTATTCTTACACCTTGACAAAACCATTTAATTGACCTGCTGACTTTTCCAAGTATACACAGAGTGGAACAATCAATTTTAGAAGTCATTAAGTCAAAAGTATGACCAACTCCACTACATTAGGCAGTATATGCTTGTTGGTCCATATATCTTTCTATTTCCGCTTATTTGGGGGTTCGAGAAGGCCAGACCTTCCTCCCTGCTGTCTCCAACTCCTGCTTTTCCTGTTGGGAGCCCAGATCAGCCAGAAGGTATAATCTTTCTCGCATGTTCTTGGTCTCTTCCTGGTTGGAGATGCCTGAACCACCTCAGCTGGCTTCTCTTTACAGAGGAGCACCAACTCTGAGCCAGATGAACCAATCTTCTGTCTTTTGAAGGAGAGATGTGTGTACAGTCTCATACTTCACCGTCCATTTAGTGACCAAAGGTAATGATAGGAGATGAAGTCAGTAAACGGAGAGGCTCGTCTTTTAACTCCGTTCTCTCCACCACAGCAGATGGGTTCAAAAATGCACACTGGTCCAGCTGCCTGCTAGCAACGGGCTTTTGGTTGAGTTGTTGCATCACACAGAAGAAACTGGCAAAATAGTAACCATGCCCAGTAGCAACACTTAACTGTGAAGATATCAGCACTACCCATGGTGGATATTTTCTGAAGGTACTCTTTCTTCCAATTTGTTGCAGTTCCTTTTGTAATTCCCGAATTGTGCAGAACCAAGGGAAAGCGGGCCATTTTTGGTCTCATCGAACATATACATGCAGAAGCATTTCAATCCGTCTTCTAAGGATGCAAGTCCTGAGTTTGTTAAAGGCATGGCTTTGAAATGAAATTAAATGTATCCAATAGGGCATTTTCTTTATCTTTTTTATTTTATTTTATTTTTTTTATAAATCCACAGTTGTTTTGTTGAGGAAAACAGAACCCACAGTTCAGTCTTAATTCACTGAACCATTTGCGGTTTTGTTGCTTCAATGACTTTGAATTTTAATAAGACCACCTCTCTTCCTAACTGCCAGTAAAATGTTTATGAAAACGATAAACAGGAATTGATGGTGATGTCAGGTGGGGATGCGTTCCACATTGAGGCAAAACAGCCTCTGTGACTCTGGGTAGTATTCTAGAAAGATTAAATATTGTATAATGCGGTACTGAATGCTGCTCTGTATTTTAATCTTTCTTTTTTTTTTCTTTTGATTTTCTGCCTTTGTTTTAGAGGATGTAGTTGGTTGTGGATTTCATATACTTCAGCCTGATGTCAAGTAACTGGATTTCTTGACAGAAAGGACTTACACCAGTACAGAATGGATAACTGGGAAATCTTGTACTCTGAGAAACAACATTTTTAGTGATGCCATGAGAAGCAGTCCTTGTGACATATTAAATTATACCTTTAAAGTGGAATAATTGTACTTTATACTGCATCACTTCCTCATGGAGTTCATCGGGGTATGACAACAAAATAAGAATCAAACACTTTATTCTGAAGTACAGTAAAAGACACAACAGGATAAAATAAGTGAAGATGGTCGGTGGCGTGCTGGGGGTGTCGGCTGGTTCATCAGACTGGCTGCAGTGGGAAATAAATTGTTCTGGTGGTGTAAGGGTCTGGTCCTGATGGGCCGGAGCCTTTTGCCAGAGTGGAAGGACTGAAACGGTTTGTGTCCAGGGGGTTCGGCTGCACGTCTCCAAGTCCTGGAGATGTACAGCTCCTGGAGAGATGGGAGTTTGCAGCCAATCGCCTTCTTAACAGAGTGGTGGATGCCCTGCAGCTTGGCCGTGTCCCTGGACGTGGCTGCAGAAATCCAGACTGATGGATGATGTAAGAATGGATTCAGTGATGGCAGTGTAGAAGTTTACTATCATCACCGGAAGGTGAAACTTCTTCAGCTGCTGTAGGAAGTACAGCCTCTGCTGAGCTTTCTTGGTGAGGGAGCTGATATTCTGCTCCCACCCAGGGAGCAGTACTGCCACATCTTTGCAGCATAAATCATATCATATCAGTGAAGCATAAAACACATGAAGTTGCAAAGTCTCCATTCTTCAGCTGCAAGATCAGCTCATCCATTTTGTTGCAAAGCGAGCATGTTAGGAAGTGTGCTTGGACGGCAGAGACGTACAAATACACCTCTGCTGTAGGGCCTCACTTTCTTAGAAAACTCCTTGGTCAAAATTTCCAGTAAATCCACAGTAGAAGCCAGAAAAGAGTGAAATAAGTCCACAGGGGCAGTAGCTCTGATGTAACTCTTCTATGGAGTAAGAACCACTGGAACTGTGGCAGAAAAACTGATTTAAAGCTCGAAATAAGGCAAAGTAGGGCACACCAAAACACAGAGGCAGCCATCTGTGGCACCATCTTAGCCATAGCAACAGCCTACTATATGTGAACAAATCAGCGTGACAAATATGTTGTACTTTGTTTGTTGTGCAGCCAATTTTGTTTGAGGAAGATGGAGAAACGTGTTCAGAATGAGTGACTGTAGCATTAGTAACAGTTTTGCAGCTCTGAATGCGAGACAGGTCTTTTTCTTCTTCCTCCTCAGCACCTCGTACTGTTTGTGCCTTGTGTCTATGTATTTCACACACGGGTGCTGCGTCACACTGGTGACCAGTCAGTCATGATGCAGAACCTCATACTGGAGAGTCTCGGAGCTGCGACGGATGTGGTTTCTGGTTCTCAGAGGACATGAGTTCAGTCATTGGAGACCGGTGTATTTGTCTGCACTGTGAACCATCTCATAACTGAATCCTCAATTGATTGGCCAAAATGTTATGAACTTCCTGTCTGAGTGTGATGCCAGAACTACCCTGTTGGCCTGTAACGCCCTAAAGTTTAATGGACTGACAATGAAAATGACCACATGACTGTGTTCTTCTGTAAGCGGCTATGGTGGAGCTCTGTGTGGGTTAGTATCGCAGTAACACCCCCGAGTCAACATGAAGTCGAGCTTCACAAGTTGTACCAGAACGCTCTTCCTGCCCGTGGAGGAATTTAACAGATGTGAAGGCTGTTGTCACAGATGTGTTGTGGTCTCTGCAGTTTCTAAAAGATGAATCCATTTCAGTGTGCCAGGATAACCTTCTTAATATCACACAAACACACACACTTCATACAACACATCTGCACCTCACGATGAACAAATATTAACAGAAGTATTTACAATTAATGCATGCTGACGTGACATTATACCTTTTCTTTTTCCTTGATTTTCTTTTGAAATATCCATTATCATTACCTACATTAACACACAACACATTCTCAATTCATTTTTGGTCTTTTTAAAGACTTTCAACTTCTAAAAAAGAGAAGTGATGACATTTTTTGTAAAAGTACTGACCAATCCAGTGCCAGGCTCTCATTGTGTGTTTCTTGGTGCAGGAGTGTCGACCAATCAGAGGAGGCTGAGAGTACATTCTGAACAGTGCTGGTAAGTCCTAAAGCAGTCCCCACAACGAAAGAATAAAGTTTTAGTCTGAATATGTGGCAGTCAGAGTCAGTGTGTTTAATACTGCATGTCAGTGGGGGCCAAGTCCAGCTCACCACTGCAGTTTATCCAGCCCCCAAGAGTGTGGAAAAACAACTGTTTACTTATAAGGAGACGTTGAAGGGAAACTGATGACTCCTCATTTAATTCAGTGTTGACATCAAAGACTGGAGTAACTGAGGGGAGAAGAGCAGCTGTTTTACGCTCAGAATGAGAGTCATGATTTTGCAAATGTTTTTATTTTTGTAAGAGAGAATTTTAAAATGTAGCAAAAATGCTCACACTTCCTCAAAAGTCACAATTTCACAACAAAAAGTTTTTTTTCATCTACAATTTTGTTAAATTAGCTTTTTACCAAAACAGTTCATGATTTAAAAATACGAATTTTAGAACCAACGGTTTGTCAAAAAGCTGATTTTTGCAAGTTTTTCAACAAAAAAAAAATTATAGCTAAGTCAATTTTGTGAAATTTGTGATTTTTACAAGTCACAATTTAACAACAGAATTCACAATTTCATGACAAAAGTCTTGGTTTTAGAACAGAAAGTTTTGATCTTGCTAAACTTTTTTTTTTTTTTGCAAAAGTTTTTTTTTTTTGTTTGCAGCTGTACCAAAGGAATTTAATTGCAATTCCGTTTCAATTTTGCAAGATTTTTTTTTTTTTCTTAATTTGTGTTGTTCCACTCCAAAACAGGTAAATAAGATAACCTTAACATGATGAAAAGCAACAAAAGGACCAGGAATTCCAAGTCCAAGTGTCTTTCAGAACATAGAATTTGAAATCGGTGCATTTTCATCATATTATGCGCATGTTTGTCCTGACCAGAAATATCGTAGAGCGAGTCCCCAACGAGCAGTCCCAAGACCTCCTCCTTGATTCCTCTTTATTTTCATGTTCATAACTGTTACATTTATGACTTTTCTCCAATAAAATTAACCATTTCTAAAATTTACTGACATTGGGTTCAGATTTTAACCTAATTCACTTAGAATATTCTCTCTTGTGGCTATTCAGATTTGTTTAGTCGTTCAGGGTCTGTCAATTAACAGTTCTGTTCTCTTGTTGATCTTCCAGAGGTAAAATGAAGACGTGAGATGACGCTTGAGCTGCAGAAGACTGCGATGTCACTTTCGTGACGCTGGGATCCACCTCCCTGTTGATGTTTCAGATCGCGTGGATGTAAAACGGGTGGGTGTCTTTTTAATGTAACTCATGAGTAATTACTGCTGGGGACTGGGACTGGGGGGGGTGGTCCCGAAGAGCAGCGTTTCAGTAAGAGTGTTTTAATCGTGATGTGTATTTCCAGACAGAGATGAAGATGATGTACTACCTGCAGATGTCCACCAGAGGGCGAACAGCCTGAAGTCCAGAGGATGAATACATTTCTTCAGTCTCTTTTAAAAATAAATTATATAAACAAAAATTTTGTTTTTTTGTATTTCTGAGTCTCTCATCAATTATGTATCAAACTACATGTAAATTAAAGCAGGTTAAAGATGAAAAGAAACTGGGAACAGTTTGTATTTCATATGTTCTGTTCACCAGAATTCATCAGCCTGCCTCTGAGAAATTTAACCTCCATCTGCTCGCCTGAGCTGCTTCCAGTCCAGTTACAATCAAGACTAAAGGTACAAATGTTTCCGCTGCTGGAACACACTTGTATCCTGAGTGTTGGCTGTCAACCGTGAAGGTCTATCCCAGACGGGGCAAGATGATCCGGACGAGCCTGAAGGCACAAGGCGAATGTGGGTCAGGTGTATGTCCTCTGGCCCGAGCTGCTCCCTGAAGCAAACTGGGCCGCCATGTCCCAACATGCCTGGAGGCCTGTGAGGTTTTAACCACTGCACCTAAAACCTGCAAAATACAAATCCATAAGGTTGAAATATACGACAGTATAACCCTGTGTTTGTAAGAAAATGGCAAAATAATTAAAAGCATATTTTTACCAGTATGGCAAAAATGTTCAAATTAATGTTAAAAAGTATTTTGTCAAGTTGCATTCCACTGAACTACAATTTACTGCAATACATCTACATCTCTGGCCCATCACTCACCGAATTGTTACCCTGCTTGTAAAATGAGCCTGGGGAGGGAGAGATGAAGCTGATGGTGTTCACCTGACCAGTTCCAGCTATGCATCATTAATGGTCATGCATCATTGATGCTGTTCGCAGGCCCCACGTAGAGCAGCACAGTCCTGTCACATTCACCCCCTGCAGCCCTGCAGGATCATGTCTGTGCAGTAGCCGTCCCTTCAATCACTGTGAAAATGCTCTCGTCACAGATCCCCTTCCAGGTGAATTCTGACAGTATTTTCAGATAGATTCTCTGCAAAAAAGGGACTTGAGGCCGATGACGGGAACCGGTGGAGCTGTTCCCCCCACTGCCGTCCTCGGTTTGGATGTGGGTGGGCCATGGCACCGTGGAGCAGTCCAGAAGAGCAGGGCTTTGGCCCAGATGTACCTCCATAGCGTCACCTTGCAGCCACCACCTTCCCTGGAGGAAAGCAGGACCAGAGCCCCCCTGAGGCTGCCCTCCCTGGTGGCGACAACCGAAGGGCCCCGCAGGCGAAGCAGCATGCCCCGACTTAGGTAAAAACTTTGTGACGTTATTGATCCATATCATCTAGGTTCATGGTTACTATGAATAAATGCACAGAAACCTACATTTGACTTCTAAAGTCAGAGTTAAAGCCTGTTTTAGTGTTATTCTGTAACTAAAATGGACAAATGCTATTTAAAAATAAATAAAATTTAAGAAAAATTAATACAAAATGTATTCTACTTCTAAGTCAGTAAAAGGAAATTTCGTGAAGGACAATTCTGAATATTTCAAGTTTAATTTAACTGAATACATTTTTTTTCTCCAAAGCATTTTTAGAATCCAACGTTTGAAAAATAACAAATTAACCAGTATAGAAAAAAAATAATTAAGTTGCATGAACACAACTTTTTTTTAATTTTTTTTTTTAGTTTAACTGTAGTATCATTTGATTTGTGTAAATTTAAAAGATGGAAAGGAAATGGTACACCAAAGATCTACAAATGGAGTCAAACTGGAGCCGTTGCAACTGAAATGTTTGTAAGATGTAAGGATTTGTAGAAATCAGAGACAATCACAGTTAAAACAAAAAACATGATCCTGGTACATACATAAACACACACACACACATATATATATATATATATGTATATATATGTGTATATGTATAAGTAATGACAAATAAAGGCTTCTTCTTTGGTGGTCTGAAGTGTTCAGCTGTGGATTAACACAGCGCCAAGAGGGAATGACACAAACAGGTGGTGCCAAGCAGCTTTAACAGGAGGAACATGGAAGCCACAAGACTTCTGCAACAATGTTCTTTGAGCAGATTAAATTAAACTGCAGTTGCTTGGCCTTGATGCTCAGCACTGTATTTGGCAGAAACGCCTCATAGCCGTCAAGTTTAAGAACCTTAAGGGAGTTTTACATAAGCCAGTGCACAAAAACTCAAAACTGAACTGAAGCAAAACTGAAGAATAAAGGACCAGAATTCTTTTACTGATGCATTTATATAAGAAATAATCACTCTTTACTACTGCTGAAAGGAGTACTTATTTTTACCCAAATGATTTTTTTTCTTTGTGGATTTATTCTTATTGCATAAATAATGGCACCATCATTCATTTGTGTTGTATTTGTCTAATATGAAACCCACCACAATCATGTTGATTCCTTTTTTATACAGAAAAAAAAAACAAAACTACAGCACTGCAACTCTAGACAGTATTTCAGGGCGTCCACTTGATTCAGCGGCATCCGATACCCATCATGCATTTGCATCTTTGAAGGCAATTAAACACGTGCTTGTCGTCTTCACTCTCCTTCCTGTCTCCACTTTTCATTTCAGCAAAAGTTCCTGTCAAATCGCAGATCCATCGCTTGACTGGTGTTACACTGTAATTGTTTCCCCTCTCGGCCGCGTCCCAGTTCGATAGCTTTATGTGGGCCACTCCTGCACGCCTCTAATGCCCTTTAGACGTGCCAGGTACTGATGTGCCATAAATCTCAGGTGTGGAAACTGATCTGCTGTCTGATGCAGCACCTGGACACGCCATGTCGGCTTTGCTCACAGGAGGGAGAAACCTGAGTGACGCACAATCGCCACCCAGCAGAGTATTCGATGACCACCACTCACCCAAGCAGAGCAGGTTTTGAGTAACTATCAAATTAATGATGAGGAAGTCCTAATGTGCGTCATTCGGTTGGATCACCACTTCCATCCAGATTGAAAGATCCCAACGGCTGAAACTTTGCACGAGCATTCATTATCACAGAGGATGAACCCTTTTGTCTCCATCTTATTTGGACATTTGCCACTTTTTCCTCAAAGCGTGTTCTTCATCGAGGAGACTGATGAAACAAACAAAAATCAGAAGAATTTTTTTTTTTTTAAAATAATAATGCATTTTATGTACACACATGGGGTCATATAAATCTGCTGTGTTGACAAACGTTCCATTGTCAACACTCCTAATGGGTGAAGACGGTCCAGCACATATGGTAATACCACTTTGTCCCACTAGAGGTGAACCTCGTCATATCATGGGTCAGAACAGCAACCATCCCACTTCCAGGTTGAATCCTGTAAAGTGACTAACGACACCAGAAATGAAGGTGTTTGGACAGAACTGATCAGAAGGAATGTAGGGTAATATTAATTAGCATCATAGAGGCTTCAACATCACTTTTCAAAGCATGCTACTTATTTGCATAGCTAGCAGAAAGGAATTTGGTTGGTTTTTGGTACAACGAAGGACCACCTGCAGCGTGTTGCCACAACGCTGCTGTGTGTGGCCCAAGTTAATTATTTTATTTGCAACACTAGACATAAAGATCTTTGGACAGAATTGATCAGAATGAATGTAAATAAATATCAGTTAGCATCAAAGGTTAGCATAAACAAAGCCAACCAAGCTAAAATAGCTAATGTTACTCCCATAACGGGCTTTTCAATAGGCTGCACAGAGAAAATACTGAGTCAAAACCACTCTTCAGTGAAAACAGTGATGTCATAGGGGGTTTGTCCAATTCTTCTCATACAGTCTATGGGGCTGGTGCTTGAACTTTCTAGTCATATGCTGCCTCATGTGGTCAGTGGTAACACTACGTAGATCGACTTTAACAGGAAAAACAATGAAAACAATTGTCCTTCACATTTATGATAATGATTTATTTTGATATATTTTATAATAAGCTATAGTCTTATTTATGGTTACACTAAATAATTCCAGCTGTTTGCTGTAGTTGTCTCTGCAAGGTGTTCAGAACTTACTCAAGAACAGTTCAGTTTTTATTTGTGTCCCTGTAGGGCAATTAGTGTTGCAGCAAGTATAAAACATAAAAAACGCAAATATATACATAGCATACAATTAAAAATCCAAGAGGGAGGGATGTACAGCTCAGTGCACTGGAACATTGGAAGCAGTGACTAAAGCAGCCCATACAAGATAGGGAAAGTATAATTATTGCATATTATTTATTACTGCCATCATCATGACATCAGACGAAACAAAAAAATTATGTTGGGGAAAAACAATTCAGATTGTTCTAATTTTCCTTGGTAAATGCAGAACCTAAGGTTCGCAAAGTCTTTACAACAAAAATAAAAAAAGCCTATAACAATTATCTAAATGTGTTCACAGTTTTAAATAATGAAGAAATATTCAGTCTTCCTCCAGTCACCCTGATGCTTTTCTTGAGTGAGCTTATGCACCATTTTTGCATATTTTTATGCTTTTTTTTCTCTTTTTTTTTACTCATTGGGGCTCTTTTATTTGAATCCAGAGAGTTTTTTTTTCTGCTTCTTTTATCTTTTCCTTTTTTTTTTTAAATTTTTTTCTTTTTTTTTCTTTCAAAATTAAGGGAGAGACTGAGGACGAGACCAAACAAAAGTTAATCTTTGACATAGTTAACTTAACCTCCATTGCCCAAAAATGTTGAAAACCAAAAAGGTTATTTATTCAGTACACTACTTTTCATCCCTGTGGGGAAATTGATTCTCTGCATTTGACCCATCTGGGCTACTCGGCCCAGAGCAGTGGGCTGCCACAGTGTGGTGCCCAAGCAGCAGGCGGGGGTTTCAGGTACCTTCCTCAGTGGCATCTCATTCGTGGATGTGGAAGCATTTATTCAGGCACTCTCCCCCACCCACATCATTGGTACTGGCTGGGGGTTGAACCAGCAACTGGCCAGTCCTGGTCTCTAACCAGTACGCCACGGAACCCTTTTTTTTTTTTTTAAACCGAAAAGGTTACTCTTTAATACTTTAAGATTACTGTACTTATAACAGTTAAATTCAAATCAAAAATACGTTTTTAATCACTGAAGGGAAATTAACAAGGTGGCTCTATTGGTTCCAGTGGTCTGGTAGTATCTGTGGTTTTCAAACACAGACCACAGCATAGTTTAACTTCACCTCAGTCCACCATCAACAAGCTCTGCTCCACTAAAGAGTAGAGTTTCTGGACTGTATATATTTTATTTTAATTATTATTATTATTTTTTTTGTTTAGAAGGGGTTCTGAGTCTGAACAGATTGTGCTCTGAACCTTCTATACCTTATTCACACTCTCACATATGGAACGTCTTTACTTTCCTGATAGTCTTTTCTCTTTTTTTTCTTCCTCATCTGTCTCTTCAGCCTCAGAGAACCCGCCCTCCTCATTCCGAGTGAAAGCATTCTATTGGAAGGATTCTCCAGCTCCCATCACCCCAGTGATTTCCAAAAACAGCCTCCACCTCCGTCCTCATTTAGCAAGTCTTCTACACTGCTCCCTTGCAAGACCTGTCACCTGTTCAAGACTCATGAGCACCAGAAGAACCAGCAGCTTCAGAGCTGCGGCAGACCAGCCTACATTCACTTCTCCCAGGCCATCCAGCCGGGCCTGCAGCCTCGAACCATGAGACGACACTCACACAACCCGGCGCTGAGTTCACTGATGGCGCATGCCGACCTGCACTGCGACCTCTCCTCTCAGGAAGAGCCCCTGTCTGTGGTGGGAAAGTCGTGTCTTCTGAGGTGCAGCCAGCGCCCGGCTGCTACAGGTGCAGCTCGCACTCAGCTTCATGTGTTTCTGCCCAGCGAGGCTGAGGGAGAGGAGGCCGACAGCGAATCTGTGGATGAAGGCTTCATGGATGAGCTGGATGGCAAGATAAGCTCGCTGAAGCTCCAGAAAGGAGCAGCACAGACTGCTTTAAACCCCTTATAGACGAACCAGACAAGTCCCCTGGAGAAGACCCACTGTGAGAACACTACTGTTCACATTACTGTGTGAATTCTGGTTCCTGAGCTTTTAGTATTTGATTCAAGCTGATAACTTGTGAATTAAAATCATACAGCACACACGGCAGTAGTTTGTGGAAGATGCAGGAAATTGATTTCAACCTCAGTCAAGCTTTCCTGCCTGATGTGAGTGGTTAACTTGAGTGAAATTTCTGTGGCTTAATTGGATCAAATCCCTGCAGGAGGAAGAGCAGAGCAACGCTCTAACAGCTTAAAGTGTGTGTTTTAAATATGGGTTCCTTTTCCTTTTTTGTGCAAAAACCAGGCATAAATGAAAAAGCTTGCGGAATTAATAAGCTTCTAAGAGAAAATAATGGCATTATGCTCTTTTAAATATGGATTCTTTCTTAAAAAAACAAAGAAGAAGTGCTCCTTATTTGTCATTTATGGCAGTGTTGTTTTTGGCATGCTTGATAAAAGCCTTTACAAGTTATTCACATTGATGCACAAACATTGTAGTTTCTTCTTTTGACAAGCCTGGAGACATTATTATCATATTTAAGCATGCATTGATGTAAACACAGAATGTTCTGCAGATTTTGAGATTAGACTCTTCTGCTGTTTAATCAGACTCCATGTAACAAGAATCGAATAAAAGACTGGAGGAAAGACTATTGAAAAGAAAACTGTAAATAACATACAGGCTGCTTTAATGCAAACCTCATTTCCAGAAAAGTTGGGGGTCTGACCTTTTTCAACCTCCATGTGAGAAAGATGAGTAAAACACTATTATTATTTTACTCGTGTCTGAGATTTTAAGGTGACACATGCTCAAAATAAAAGAAGAAGAAAGAGTATAGTTGTTGGTAGAAGATGGGCCTGAGTATTTCAAAAACTGCTGATTTACTGGGATTTTCACACACAATCATCTCAAGGGTTAGCAGAGGATTGCCCAAAAAGAGAAAATATGCAGTGAGCGGGAGTTATGTGGACAAAAATGTCTCGCAGGAGAATGGGCAGACTGGTTCAAGGTAACTCAAGTTAGCACTTGTTACAACTAAGTTATGCAGAATACCATCTCTGAACACACAACAGATGGGCTACAGCAGCAGAAGACCAGACCAGGTGCCACTTCTGTCAGCTGAAAACAGAAAACTTGATGCGACAATTCACACCAGCTCACCAAAATTAGACAACAGAAGATTGGAAAAACACTGCCTGGAATTCAGATTGTAGGATCAGATCAGGCATAAAACTCAAAGCATGGATCCATCCTGCCTTGAATCTGAAATCTAAGCAGGTGGAGTAATGGTGTGGGGATATTTACTGCCTTTATAGGCTTTCACAATATACAGTAGGCCTGATGGTAGTTGCAGGGATATTCTTAGCTCTTTTTTTGTGTGTGTATGTGTGTGTGTTATAGGGACCGCTGCATAGTGTTTAAAGCAGGCAGTCCACGTTCAAGGACTCAGTCCTCTTGCAGCGGCCGCAGGTTCGACTTCCGCCTCGTTACCCTTCTCCGTATATCTCATCAATTTTCTCTGCTCCACATTCCTGACTGTCAATAAATGCCACTAGTGCCAAAAAAAAGTGTTACAGCTCAATACTTTGATCTTTCTGAACGAGAACATCTTTTTTTTTTTTTTGCACAATTTAGGAACCCCGACTGTTTGGACTAATAGGGAACAGCTGAATATGCTTTAATGTTTGTGTCATACGAGAATGCGTTGTTGAAAAAGCATGAAGAATTTTTATTTCTTTAAAAACACCTGTTATAAACTAGAGCGCAGCCATTGTTAGACAAACCCTCGGAAAACGAGTGAAGTCCGCTTGAGGAAACTCCACAGGCTGGAGATGCTGGATGATCTCCTGCGAGGCGATCTGCCCGCTCCTCCATAGGTAGCCTCTGATGGCGAACCATCTGGCAGGACCACAATCACGGGACAAGCTGACGACGAGTTACCTGATCAGCCAAAACAGCAGTAGACTCATTTATGAGGAACTGGAAAGTTTGCGCAGATGACATGGTTTTGCACCGTTGGGTAAAATGAATGGCATCTGTGATGGACCAAGTTAGTGAAGAATCTACACACAGGTAGCTCTAAAAGTAAATGGGTTTTATTTTACCCCAAACAAAAAAAGTATTTAATAAACAGGGCCCTTAAAGGAGGTCAAATGAACAAAACCCTACAAAAGTCATAATGCAAATATAAAGTAATTCCAAAACTACGGTTCAAATCACACAAATAACCCAAACTAACGTCCGAAACACGAAACAAAGGGGAAGTTAAACGCTAGCTGATCAGACCACTCCTCAAACACAAGGGGTAACACGTACTAAACAGATAAACTAACAAAAGAAACATGACCTAACTGTCATTTTAATTTTACACAACACAAGAGAACAAAGAAAAATACTAAAATAAACTACTCAAATCCAAGTAATATATCTAAATATTTAAAGAAAATAAACTAGTGATCTCCCCAACCCTTTAAGGGAGCTGTATTGGTTCAGGCCTCTGGCACTCCTTGCAGTTGGAGGTACTGGTCTGAACACCTTGGTGTCACGACTGCCCCCACTTCTCACGTGACTCCCCCAGCACCGGTAAAACAGGAAAAGAAGGTTAAACAAAAGCAAACAACGTTTGATACAAATACAGGGATTATCTGTCTAGTCAGCTACTCATTTCCCGCTCTACTGCGCATGTCGACTGCAGAAAGCGAGCTGATCATGTCTTGTTGTGCTGTTGGTTGCACAAACCGTTTTGATAAGAACAACAAAACGCGCAAGTTTTACAGAATACCGTCAACTCGCACCCCTTTCAAGGCAAACAAAAGACGTCTTTGGTTGCAAGCCATCAGAAGAAGCGATTGGAACGAGCAGATGATTAAAAATGCAACAATCTGCAGCGATCACTTCATATCAGGTAAGCCTCAGCTAACAAGCTAATCAGTATCACCGGTTTTATAAACACAATGATTGAGTCCTACACATGTATAACATAGTAATGAATGATTGTAAGCAAAAGAGTAATCCCTCAAATTGGAGCACAACTAGCTTACAGGTTAATGTACCTTGGTTTAGTTTTACTTAGATGCGTTGATAAACTTTTGTAACTGTTGTAATTCATGTCGGCTACCACATGCTAGCTAACTGGCTAGCTATCTGGTTTTATCATTCCAGTCACTGGAATACTCTTTATTTGTACAGGGGAGGCATCTGACGATTTCGACAGTCCTGACTTTGTCCCGTCTATCTTCCTCTACTCAACCCAGTCCAGCAAAAATGGCGATGCAAAATTGGAGCGGTAAATATGATCACTTCCGTGTGATTTTCTTTTTTTCCATTATGGTCTTTATTATACATTTTTGTAAACTTCTGGGAGAGTTGGGATATCTGGTTATGTGATTTGAACTTACTTGAATTGAGGACGTAATAAATCTGTGGTTAACCAAGTAAAGTAACTGCTTTCTTTGTACTAAATGATTGCTCTCTTCTGTGTGTTTCAGATATAAGAGGAAAAGACGAAGGGATGAAACCCTCCAGAGATGTTCAAACAATGGACAGACTATCAGTCAGGCCATCACGGTATTTGTATGGGCTTTTGCTCTCTACAGTTCCTCGACCACAGCAGCTAAAGTTTGCCACTCCATCTGGTGATGCCCCAAGATGCGGATTGTTTGGATACACAACAACACCGCAGAGTGCCACATTAAAGCTTTGATGATGTGCTTTCATTGCTTTAGTGTCGCATTTTCTGGCAGTGGGCTCATTTTCTCTTCCCCACTTTAACTGCATTTACACCGGACAAGTCGTTGTTGTCATAGTGCATTATCTGTTTGACCAATTTTGTTTTAGCTGTCAGCTCTAACAGTGCATACAGGATGTAGTGTGGTGCTAGTTTTGCATCCTATTCTGCTAAGCCTGTGATTGGGCCTGATTTCTAGGAATGCATTCAAGGTTGACACACTTTTCCTGTGTTATTATCTTCCTCGGCCTGGAAAATGTCTCATCACTCCTCTCATGTAATTCAGTTGAGGAGAGTCCTCTCAGATTCTCACCATAAAGAGCTGCCAGTGACTCCAGCGGGTCTTCGCTCTCTTTGTCAGATTCTAATGCAGCGTCTGTGTCACTGCAGTCCAGACTAGTAAGCACAGATGCCCTGGGTTCCAGTAGTTTCAGTTTCTTGATGTCTTCATCTGTCACATCTGAATACATAATAAAATAGATGTTACATAACACATGAAAACAAATTCTGTAGGATACAACATAGTACTGTCGTATAATAGCAATAATGTAATAATAATAATAATAATAATAATAATGATAATAATTGCCCATTTTAAAAAGAGAGAAAACAGAAAAGCTTTTTTTCCACAACTACATTCCCTGTGGTGTTTGAAGCCTGTGACAAAACCTTACTCCAGGTGATGGCAACATTTATTGATTAATAGAGTTGATCAGCTTTACTTTTGAATATTTAAAATAAATCATACCTTTGACCTTTCAACGCTTTCCTCTGGCTGGTTGCAGTAAGCCAGTGTCTGTTCACTTTGACCTTCTGACACAGATTTCACTCAATTGGGCTGCCTTCACCTCTCTTCTGGATCTGAGAAGCCACTTCTTTGTCCCTGAGGTACAAGCCAGCTCGGTCTTTCCATACTTAACCCATAGCTTGACTTTGAGAATCAGTGCTGCAGCATACCTACAGCATGACCACAAGCTGAGAGAAAAAGAAAATTGGTATTAATTTTGAGCAATATAATGTGTTAGAAACACTGGTTTGAATGATGATAAAGCTATGATATGCCTGCATGCACCGCTGTATAATTGCAGCAAATAAGTTGTGAAATGTTTACAATACCGACAGTGACTGAAGACGAGGTTACATTGCAATGGAAAGCAAGCTAATATTAATTTGCAATGTTCTGTTTTTCTAAATTACATACCCAACCATGCTGGTTCATTTCGCAGTCAGGATGCAGACTTGTTCAAAATGACCAAGATACATCTCCGTCCTCTTCCCTTGTCTTTGACGAGGGAGCACTGTAGTCTTTAGAGCTGCAAAGTTTTTAATGTTGTAATTGTGTAATAGTTTGTTCTGAACATGATTGTCTGTTACATAGCTATAGGCATCCGATGTCCAGCTCATGTTAGGTGTTCATCCATCCATCCATCTATACCCGCCATTTCCTGTGCAGGGTCACGGGGGTCTGCTGGAGCCTATGTATAAA
>JBAMYA010069659.1:0-25716 GCA_037176975.1 Arrhamphus sclerolepis
AGATATCAGCAACAGTGTGTGAAAACCTTGTGAAGACTTACAGAAAATGTTTGACCTCTGTCATTGCCAACAAAGGGCATATAACAAAGAACTGAGATGAACTTTTTGTTATTGACCAAATACTTTTTTCCACCATGATTTCAAAATATTATCATTTTTTTTAAATCAGAAAATGTGGTTTTCTGGATTTTTTTTTCTCATTTTGTCTCTCATAGTTGAGGTATACCTTTGATGAAAATTACAGGTGTCTATCATCGTTTTTAAGTGGGAGAACTTGCACAATTGATGGTTGACTAAATACTTTTTTGCCCCACTGTGTATGAGGCCCAAAAAATCTGTACTGTGAGTATATTAAAATTTACTGCATACACAAAAAGGAAAATATTTCATTAAATTAAATGCCACGGCCTTGTCCCACATTTGAACCACATCACCCCAACCAAAATATAGATATTGAGGCCGAGGCCCAGCAGCTTGATGTAGTATGATAGTCTGAGATGTATAGGATGAACGTACACAAACTGATCTGTAGCATATTTTCCCAAACGGTTATGAAAACCTACAACCTATGACCTACATTTCTCAGAACAGAAGAGACTAAACTTGCTGAGACACAACTGGCTGTGATTGTTAGAACAAATTACACACTCCCATCTATGGGAGCACAACAGTTTTACTTGGAAGATGGAAAAAGGGTAAAGTCACTTATGTGAACAAAGAAAAAAAGAAATCACATTAATATTTTCTTTTTTCCTGTATGTCTCTCTATATGCAACACAGTGTCCTTGTGTTTTATACTGTGCACTACTTACTCAACATAGTAGACCCCATACACTGGATCATCTATTTTCTCCCATCCTGGTGGAAGCTCTATAAAAACAAAACAGGAGACAAGGAGACAGAGCTAATGAGCAAATCTGAAAGCTGTGAAATTACAGGTTTCTTTGCAGTAAACCATTAGTGGGAAAGGCAGTAGAGACCTCCTGCCTCTTTATTGTTTCTGTCTATCAGTCGTCAGGACCAGAGGAAATCTGAAGCTTCCACAGGCCTCTGTTGCCTCACAATGCTGACATTTCCACAAAACAGATAATAAACACTGCATCACCCCTCTGGGCAGAGATAAATGGATGACTGGGTGTGAGGGGAGATGAAAGGAGAAAGAACCGGGGTCAGAGAGAGAAAAGGTAAGGAGGATTGAAAGTAGGAAGGAAGAAAAGAAAGAATAAAGAGGAGTGGATAAGGATGGAATAATCCAGGCTTTGAAAAAACTACATAAATGGTGAAAAAAGATGTTTGCACTGAAAACACTTGAGACTGATGTGGGTGTTTTTTTTTCTTGTCTTCTGATGAATGAAGAACATTCCTAGGAATCTTACATAGACAAAGATTTCAAATTCAAAGGCTCAGACAGTGAAAAGGTGTCCTTGGTTGAGCACAAAGGTACTGCAGACCATGAACTAAGATTTGCTTATTTTCCTTTAATTTCATTTCACATCTGACACTGCATGTTTGTGTGGACATACTACAGATATAACTTTGCCTGTGCCAGCTCCTGCTTTGTACTGTAGAACCTGTTGGCAACCTTACCTTGAATAATAATAAAAATAAATAAATAAATCAATAAAAAAAAAATACACACACACACACACACACATATATATATATACATATATATATATATATATGTACACATGTATAATATTTTTTGGCCTTTCTGTGTTGACTTCGCATCTTCTCCTCCCACAGTCCAAAAACATGCATGTAAAGCTCACTTTTCCATAAGTTCTGCAAAATTTTTAAATAATGAAATTAAACCTGTGGAATGTAGCAATTCTGCACCAAAGTCCTTCTACTGGAAGTGTCCCACTTCTTTGGCTTTTACAGGAATTTCTCACATGGTTGCTTCAAAACTACTGTGATCCTGCATCTACTGAGTGTGTTAAATACCTGACACTATGTGCTCGTCAAGATTTGCTGCTGCTAGTTATGGGAAAAATGCATGACGTAGAAAAACACGGCTACTTTTTTTCTTCTTTTAAATATAAAATACAAATAAAATTAGCAATACCTTGTGTACCAATATCATCTGAAGTCCTGGTTCTCCAGTCAAGCTACTTTCTACCAGGGTGTGTTTCCCCTCGCACAGCACAGTACTGCCCTTCCCTCAGTGGCTGAAGGAACAGCCAAGGCTCAGCTGGCAGAGCAGGCTTTCTTCCAACTGAAAGGTCACCACAAAGAGTCTTTAGGAAAGACACTGAACCCCAGTCGGTCTGAAACAGGGGTTTGTTTCTGGTATCGATGTGGAAAGATTTTAAACAATGCCTTACTTCACCAATTTCATCAAAACCAACACAATAAAATTTCACCATGAAGGAAGATGAATTCGATTATTTGAAAACTTTCAATTATTTTTTTAAGTTTAAATTTTTCAAGTTTTATAGTTTTAGAAGTGCTGTTGTTAAATTCAGCTTCCAGTCAGGTCTGTCTGCTGACATAGAACAGCAGCGTTTTATCTTTAAACTCAGGAAACTTAAATTATCAACCCAAACTTTAAAGTCATTCCAGCAGTAGTACAAAGCCTTTACACAACAGCTGCTACAACATCTAATTAAAACCTCCACAATACCAATAACAGCAGCCTAATGAAGGAGCAACTTCATGTCCATCCTGAGTAAACCCACCTCCATGACAAAAAGCAGACATACAGTTTGTTTAAAACACAACGCTGACCAACATGCTGCATAAGTCATGACAAACCTTCTACAGCGACTCTAGCATACTTGTATGGATGTGTGTTCTTGATGTTCTTGCAGCTGAAGTACTGTTTCAAATCAGAGTCTGCTTTTATGGCTGAGATCTCTGTAAGTGTTCTTGAGCAGCACATTTTATTGAGGATGCATCCGGTGAAAACTTATGTACACTTGAGATGGCAATGTATCCCAGAATGCATTTTACATCAACAAGCAACAATAATGACAGAGGATACAAGAATCCAAGACTGATTGTGTAGCAGATTCTGGCTTTAAGATGTTTTCATGTGAGAATATGGTTCTTCTAACTTCCATTTATGATCAAGATACAGTTTATTGGAAAAATAAATGTCTTCAGGATTTTCACTCTTTTCACTTCTTCCAAACTTTATTTATAACATGGGTGATATAAAGTGATGGTCCACAGTCCACTGATCAATGTATGGAAAGAATAATTTATTATTAGATGCATTTACTGGATGGACAACTGTCCATGAGGTCTGCTTGTTTCTGGAGTATTTACTTCAACGCACAAGGATGCATTATAGCTGAGAACGCTTGAGCGGATGTGACACTAAGAGTTTGTATCCTGTCTACTTCTTCACATCGGTCAAGCTTTACCATCAATGACAGCACCTGCTCCCATTCGCTGCAGCAAAGACATTCAGTGTCTGTCTGATTATACTCTATTACATATTAAGCTTGAGCGTTACCTGGCAACAGTGCTGCAGCAGAGGAGTTGGCGTTTCGCCAAAATAATAAAATCTTTTTTTTTTTTCATCCATATATACACATCTGTTTATTGTGCCCCATTTTACATAGTTATTTCTGCAGAAGCTACATGTGCACGTCACAACATGTTAAAAAACTAAATTCTGGAGTCTGTGAAGAATTTATTAAGTGCTTGCATGAGCATCCAATTACTTAATCAACAGATGGTATAATCAATGTACTCCTCGATATATAAAATAACCAGTAGTCTCAGGAATAGAGAATTTAAATCAGTGTTAATTTGTTTACATTTTTCATAAACATTTTTTTTTCCATTTACAAAAACAGGATGCCATTAATAATGACGACATCAGTAATATATGCAATTTGCTATGAAGATTATCTTATTCTGTGAGAGCAGGTCTACTGTTCATAGTTATTTTTCTGTCAAAAAGTAATGTCAGGTAAATGAAAGCTTTGTGTTTCAAATTTGTGTTATATCTGTCTATAATCCACACTCAAATCTAAATTCCTTTTTTTTTTCTCGATCATTCATTTCATTCAGGTACAAATAATGATTTCAAATATTCAAATTTAAATCTGTGTTAACATTTAAAATGCATGCCTTAACTGACTGAATGTGTATTGTGTGCAAGCGTTGAATGTTGGCAAGGTCCGGGGCAAAAGTGCTGGATGAAATTGTGTTGAAGACACCAAAATCACCAAAATGCAACAGCAACTCTTCCCTCCTCTGAATGCTCCTTCTGAGGAGGCTGTAATGCACTGGCGCTGCCATGTGAAGTCGCATTCATTTGCATGCCATTTACATGTAAATATAAGTGAAAAGCACAGACCTTGTCAAAGAGGATTTTTTATCAGGCATCAGATTTGTATCAGTGACTGCTTGTTAGATCATATAACTTGTACAAAAGGGCATTAATGACGTCTCCGTTTATGACTCTTGAACAAGTGAAACCAACAAGTACTGATGCTGTGAGGTGAATAGTTAGGATGGACTTCTCAGTTTTGTTCTGTTGTTTTAAACTCGTCTTTTCCTGTTTCTGCAGCTCCAATTATCACATTGCCACCATTAATGCTGCTGTAATAAGGTATATCTGGAAACCTTTCAGCTTTTTTTCCTGCCTTCTTTGTTTGGTATTTCTAAAAGAATATAGGCACCATGACATCAGTTCTCTAGCTCTGACCAAATTTAAAAAGAAAAAAGTCAGCACAAAAACAGAATCATGAAAAAGAGTGAGCGTGAGAGGGAGAGTGAGGTAAAAATAGTCAAATAGCTGCATGTACTTTAGACAAATTAGCAGCATAGAGAGATACAGGAGTCATGTGTGCTGCAATAGAGATTTTAAAAGTGTGGGCTACAGATTATGGGCTGGTTGACTGGAAGTCATCCACAATGAGCTTTAAGTGCTGAGTTACAGCAGGTTCACTTGATTTAGTTTGGACATGTGGTTTAAATCTGTACTAGTCAACACTTTGGTTTTTTCTTATCATTCTCCTATAAATATGTGAAGTGAATCACCCTGAAAAATAAAACTATAACAAATGATCACAAACTGTGGGACTCCTTGGGTCAGTTTTTCACATCATTTATTTTCAAGGGATGCAAATTTTCAAAATTCAAGATTGTTTCCTGCAGTTTATACAAAAAAAACTTAACAAAATGTTACCTGTTCATCAAACAGACGTACTCACAGTTTAATTCAATTCAGTTACGTGATTGAATTAGAGGATCTGCTGTGTTGTTCATAGATCAGTTCCATGAGAACCTCCCAGCACGAAAGCAGCCTTCTTAGGCTGGTGCTGAAACCAGTTCAGAGTTGGTTCAACGGTGGAAAGAACTGGTTTTGCTCTTCCACACACATGACGTGAAGCAAAGGCAGACCACACAAAAAAAGACAAGATCGGTACTCAAATTGTGAACTCTCCTTATGAGGGAACAGTGCTAATCACCACTCCACCTCGCTGCTCCAATGTGTACTTTTATGCATTTTAAATACCAGGTATAAAAAGGTAAATAATTATAGCCATTTTGTGATTGTATATGTATTTCCTTTAACAGTGACAGCTACGAGGAACATCTGCAGATCCTGTTTGGAAGCAACTATTGGGTATTTGGCTCAAAGTCCAGAGCAAATAGTAACATTTCTAGATCCCTTTAAATCTCTTGCCTGGCTTGGATGTCGCAAAGAAGATTAATTCAAACCATGACGACAAGGAAATGTCATTTGTTTGACGGTTAACCGGACGCCGATTCTGAGAGGATCAAGTTATTGCTTTTTTCAATAATGTGGAGAACAAAAATCAACAATTTCTATAGCGTTCTTACATTTTTCCCCATAACAGTCAGTTTGAAAAACTGCTCAAAAAGTTTTCCAATTGTTTTTTGATCATTTCATTCATAGTGTCTGCGGGAGGGAGGAGTGAGGGATGAATGGATGGTTCATAAGCACCAACTGGGAAAAGCAGCTACTTCATAAGTTAAAGTGCAAGATTCAGTAAACAGGTTTAGCAGCCTCCATCACCATTGTTATCAGTCATTTATAAAGAATCACTGAAGATGGATATGATGGCATCAACAAACTACAGATCAGTCTTCATACACTGGGAATCACACACCGTCTAATTATACATGAATGACTATAATAAGTGAAACAATTGATATCAGCCAAGTTACAACCATTATTGGTTCTGAATGTCTGAATTGATTAATTTCAATAAATTTCCCAGCAGTTGTATTAGTTTTTTCCTCCCGGTCATCCACAACTCTCTCCAACGGCTATATCTCCCCCGAGGGGAGCCAAAGTCAGTGGTGTAGTCTAAAAGTCAGAACAAAAATCTATCAAAGTACTTCCACCTTTGAAGATTGCAAGAAGATGAATTATAAATGTTTAAGAGGCTTTCGTTTGCCCTATTTGCCTGAAAATATTAAGTGTTCCTTTTTGCCTCAAGGCTGAAGGATTTTTTTGGCTGGTGTTAATACAGCACCGTATATGAATGAATGAAGAATATTTACAGCACCAAACTGGAAAGTAAACTATTGACTTGTATCAATTACTTTTAGCGTATAATTTGCTTAATTTCTACATTTTGGCAAACTTGGAATGTTATCTGTGAGTTGAATTTCATACTTCTACCCACTCCCTTGAATAAGTACAACAGAAGTTTAACATTATGCTTTATGCTGTACTTTTTTATACATATTCAAAAAATAAACAAATACAAATTTCTAAAATACATCCTGAACAGACTGTCAATTACTCCTGGATAATTAAGAAACCAAATAAAGTCTCTTCTTCGCAGCTCCTAATGCCACAGCTGGTGCTGTTCATGCTGATAAGAAATCCAAACTGCAATAATCAACTTTCCAATATTTTTTTATTCCACCTGAATGCACCTGTCTCTTTCATCTTGCACCGCATCTCTGCCTTATGGCTCTCTCTCCGCAACTCCACCCCATCACATCTCTCATCGTCTTTCTGCCCTGCTCCAACCATGTTCAGCCTTATCCACTTCTATCAACAAAACATCTGAGCACTCCCTAAACACAAAGCAAAAAGCTTGCTTACAGAAAGACAAAATGATTAACTCCACCAAACCACAGCATCCCACTCAGCCCCCCTTCCCCTCCCTCTGCCTTCCCAGAGATGACTCACCGGTGGTGGGCATGGCAGTGCTGGAGCCCCTTTTACCACTCAGGAGCTCCAGAGGCTGGTGATGGCTGTCTGTGCTTGCAGAGGAAAAACAGGACTCAGTCTCATAAATGGTCTGCAACATGGCGCACAATCCTGACACCGTGGGATGTAACAGCATGCCAATACAAAAGCTGGTGCTTTAATTTGTTCAGGAAAAACAAATAGATAAACAAACAAGCCAGCTATTCCAGCATGGCTTTGGTGGCTCTTGAAGGTTGAAGGAAAAAAACATTTAAATATTTCTTTAAAAATGTTTAACTGGTTAAAGTGAAAACTTGCAAACAACCAATTGCTTTCTGTGCTTCAGTTGGAAAATAAAACTGAAAAGCTACAATGAATTCAATCAGAAGCTCCATAAAGAACTCAGTGTGCTTTTGTTGTGTAATCCAGTCTCAGATGGGTCTGCAGGTAGCTTCTGCCTCTCCGTTTTCTTGGAGCGCCTGCAGTCAGTCCAGTTTGAGCTGTGATGGCCAGTACACCTTGGACAAAATCCTCCTCTCTGATACGGTAGTTTTAGCTGCAGTTTCCAGGAAGTCTTGCCTCTGAGGTAAACTAGGGAATACAAGATTGTGCTGATCTCCCTGAGTCCTGATCCATGCACAAACACTTGCTGGCTCCTGATGTAGTGACACTGGCTTGTATGTTTTGGGAGGTACCAGTCCGTGTCTAAGACAGAGGAGGAAAGTTTGTTTCTTCTGGTTCACTGAGTCTTCAGGGTGGTTCCCAACCAGAGACAGCCAGTAAAATCACAACCAGGATGGAGTCAGTGAAACTGGGCTACTTTGAACAGCCTGTGCAGCTGAGCAACTCCATGAACCAAAGAGCTGCTGCAGCCTGTTCGCCACTTCCCACAGCCAGCAACAAAAATACAGACACAAAGTAGAAGCTAAATTCCTCTGCTCGGGTGTATTAAAGGATCCTCTAGCTGTTCACCCCCTAGCCGAAAAGAGGGAGAAGCGAGGAGGAGGAGTAAAAGGAGGAGGAGAAGCAAGGACGTAAATAGCTTAGGGAGAGCGCTCCCCGAGGTTCCATGTTTCCAAAATTAGAAAGAAGTGCTGGGAGAATGACAGAGAGGAGGAAATGGAAGGACGGAGGAGAGGAAAGCTGGGCAAGAGAAGACAAGCAGCGAGTTTAGAATCCTCATACAGAATGAAGCCGGGATCGCATGGTATCCTCTTATCCCTCACTTGAAAACAATGACTGTAGAGCTCTGTACGACAACCAAAGACAGCAGCTGATCAGACGACTAACATCCACTGTCTGATAGTCACCAATGAGAGTGTGTGTGTGTGTGTGTCTGTGACGCTTTCTGAGCAGCTGAATGAACGCTGAGAGGGAGAGGGGAGACAGAGGGAGGAGTGTGAGAGAGGGGGGCCCGAAAGTAGATCACTGGGTGGGAAGGAAGTTAGACAAATGAAGAGAAATGTCAACAACAGCTCATTTTATTTTAGCAAGTGTCGAAACACACACACAGAGGACGAGAGGGACCAAGGACGCGCTCTTCCCTTCTTTCACCTTCTTTCACTGCTGTTTCCTGCATGATGATGTGAGAAGAGAAGAGAAGAGAAGAGAAGAGAAGAGAAGAGAAGAGAAGAGAAGAGAAGAGAAGAGAAGAGAGATGCCCATGAGATGGAGGGGGGGGGCTCATGGAGGCATTGCAGCTGAAAATAGCTTGCCAGTGTGGAGGAGGAGCCACGGATAAAAATAGGCAGGAAGAGCCTACAGCTCTGGGGTGAGGTGGAGGGAGAGGGAAGGGTGGGGATGAGGTAGGAGTTATGCATTCGGTGCTTTCATGTTTCTGCAGTGCACTTCTCAAAGATGATCCATCAATCAAAGAATATGAGCAGTGACTTTCTGTTTGCTGAGCTTGTCCAGGTTTTTGCCCTTGTGACTGTGACTATTCATATTAATACTGTGCTATTACACTTTACTATGGAACCATGCAGCCGTGTCCTGCTGATTTCAGCGTGGAACCAAATGAATTGTCACATAATTGGGCTCAGACACCCATGTTGTCAGCAGCATATTTCCTACCCACTGCCCCAATTCTCATGCAGATCAACAGTTCTGCTTACAAATGATCAGCTGGTGATTTGAATCAAGTAATTTTTGTTTGATCTGGTAGTGTAATTGTGTTGTAATTTTGTCAATTTTGTTACATTTACCAAGTCATTTTTGGCGTGTTTTGGGGTTAATCTGGAGGCCTAATATTCTGAGCTCTCTCATCTTCTTTTTCCTCAGTAAGCACTATGATGGTCCAGTCATTGTGAAGCACATGAAGCTTTTTTTTTTTTTTTTTTTACTGAGCTGTTCTGTGAGTACAAAATAGCAAAGGATTGAATTTTTACAACCTGTACTCCAAAAATTATTCACAGAGGAATAAAACCAGAATGTTTGTCTAACCCTAAATAACTTAATTCAGCACTTAAAAGAGCATCACTCAGGTGCACATGATCAGTGTTTTGGAGATAACGGCTAAGAGTGTATTTCTAGTTATCACTACATACTGAAACAAAAAGAAAGCAACTTAGGTAAATGCACTGTCTTTATTTGGCACTTTTTTCTAAATCTTGTTGACCACTCCAAGTACATTCCACTCCAAGTAACATTCATGCACACACACACTCGTGGATCAGCCTCTCAGTCTATAGAGATCTATAGATTTATTTTCTCTCCAGTCTAAGCAGTGGTTTTCTTACTATCATACTCACAACAATGAAAGTATCAGTGGCAACGTGCTTCAGTATCTTACCAAGGACACTTCTACATGTGGACCACAAGACCAAGAATCAAAACACCAGCTTTTCTTTCCCTTTGAAGGTCTCCACAGCAGATAATCATGCTCCACATACTGATTTGGCTTTACATCTGATGCTCTACCTGACATGACCCTTGACACAACCAAACCCATTTATCCACGTTTGGGACCAGTGCTATGAAAATACTGTTTATTCAATGGATTGACACCGACAGTTTCTCTTTTGTTTGTTTTGTTTTTGCAATATTCTTAGTAGGGCTGGGCGATTTTGGACAAAAATAAAATCCAGATTTTTTTTCTCTGAAAACTTGATTTTCAATTTTTTTGGGTAAAACTGCAAAAAGATCTTTTTCCATTTCGTGTCTGTCTTGCAATACAAGACACCAGGTGAAAATGAAGCTGCTAATGTCACCTGCTTCAGAGCTGGTGATGGCATTTTAGCCAGTATTTTGTCCTTGTGTACAACCTGCAATGCAACACACTGCTCCCCCTCTGGCTTATAGTTGCTTACGAGGTGTGAAATAAGAAATCCATTTTTCGATTTTCCTTTTTTTAACATTGTCTTGACTAATGAATCTGATTTGATTTTTTGATTAATCGCACAGCTCTAATTCTTAGTATTAATTTATTATTCTTTCATTGTCCATGTGAGGTTTGAAACATTAACGCAAAAGTATAAATGCCAGCTATGTGTGTAGCCGCTATGCAGAAGTATAAATCTGGATGTACGCTACTCACGTTGAACAAAGAATGGTCACATTTTAACTATTTTATCAGTGCCTCACAGATTACATTGTTTGTAGCATCAATTTAGTAAAAATGATCATTCACTGCTGTAATAAATGAGTAATGTCCAAGGAAAATTAGAGTATAGATATAATAATTTAAAAGGTGTGAGAAAGTGGTGAAAAAAGAAAGAAAATGGGACAAACAAAGAGCAGAGATAAGAAGGCATAACTGTTCCTGGTGATGCCAGATAAATACAAACTTTTCAAACTTTTATTTATAATCTGTATCATGTTTTTGTGTATTTTCTTATTGGTATGCTAATGTTGAAATTTACTGTAATGAAATGAAACCTCCAAAACAAACTTTCTAAAAAAAAAAACAACAAAAAAAACAAACAAAAAAAACAGTCACTGCCAACATCAAACTCTAAAAATGTTTTTTCTGATTCAAACCAACTGCTGAAAAAAAAAAACACTTTGCATTGTAACCGCACCCCCACCCCTACTTCATCTAACGCAGTACAAAAGCAGCATTTAGGAGGTGTGTAGCATCTCTGGAAGAATTATAGCCTGGTCAATTTTCAACCAGAACTGCAGCGTTCTCTTCACTCTCACTGTGGTTATTATTAATTGAAACCGCTGGCTGCTATTTATAGTGTTTGTTTGTTCCATTCAGCAGTTCAGTCCGAGGAGGCTTTACTTTAAGGGGGGGGGGGTCCAATGTTAGAACAGAGTAGAATATATATGGATATACTATGACTGCTGCTCAACTCAAAAATAAAAGAGAAAAGCTGAGGATTAAAAGGTAATCGATATAAATACAATTTGTAAATCTTTGGACTGTTTGTTATTGATTCAGTAAATCAGTTTAGGTCTACTCTTATTTAAGTGTTTGGCAGCTTTTCTTCAATGGACTCATTGCTGTTGTTATTCTAACATTTATCTTTCTGAAAGATTGTTGATGATTATGTTTCTTTACATCATTAACATCATCCAACCTCCTCCTCATTTCTATTTTTTAGGGCTACGTCAGTATGACTCACTTGCAGTGATTACATACATACAAACTGGTGAAAATCGAACTGAAGTGGAATAACTTGGACAGCAGTGTTGTCCCTCCATTATCCAGCATTGGGAATTTTTTTTTTTTTTTTCAATCCAAAACTTGTCCCTTTATCTTAATTAACAGTTTGAAACCACTTTGGTTTAAAAATGACAAAAATAAAGATACAGCAGGACAGGCTCCAAGTCTGACATCTCAATGGTCTAACATACTAAATGCATCTACTGAAGGTGTGTGCACGTGTGCGTGTGTGTGTACTGCAGCAGCTTGGCGGATGACTCATCTCTGCGTTTCTATTTGAGGCGAATCAACCCCTGGAGTCAAACTGCTGTCTGTCTGTGTGCGAGTGTGTGCCTGTACTATAACTGTAACCATGGCAATGGAATTACAGTCAACTAGTCACTCAGCAAAAGCAATAAAAAAAACAAATAGAATAATAATGATAACACAGAAGGCGGCGTTACAGGTGCATCTTGAATGTTTTGTACAGCCCTGCTGCTCTGCTGCTCTTAAGTTGAGGCATTGTGAAGGTCAAATGGAAATTAGAAACTAAATGCAATTATTTGAAAAGAATTTGAATTCTGAATTTCACTGAAAATGATACATCTATTTTATTTTGCATCTATAGTCGTGTGCAAAAGTTGAAGACGACCCATGAAAATCAGCCAATGAAATCACAAATGGTTTTACATTTGTAATGTTGTAGCGTTGTTATGTTATGTATACATGTTAGTCAGTCTGTTCATATGATGCAGCCAAAACTCGTGAAAATAGCTCAAAAATGTGACAATGGAACCTGGAATAGTCTATTTGATATACTCAGTATTTTGCCTTAAGCACGGCCTGTGAGCCCAGACGTCTTTGAAGACTTTTCAAGATCTTTCTCACAGTTGGGCGGTCAATCTGTCAGCCAATCTTTTACATTTATTTTGTCTCCATCTATACCCAAACTAAAGCTACAGGGAAACAATTATGTTTTGACAAGCTAACATTGTTGTGCATTTAGCATACTAGCAAAGGTTGTAAAGAATAAACAATAAGAAGTGGCAGTAGATACTGTCAAGCTCCCACTCATGAAAAAGCCCCTAGGTTACTTGAACTCCTCTACCTGAGACAGCAAGTTATTCTCAAACTGGGGTCAATCTAGAGTGAGCAAAACAACCTTTTCAAATTAAGGACCATTCCTTCAGAGGTGGAAGTGCCAACTCACATAAAGCTGCCTCACACTCACCTGTAAATGTTTGAGGTCTAAAAGAGGTGAAAAGGGCCATATCATCTACAAAAAACACACCCTGTAGTGGTGGGCTGAGTTTTCTCAGCTGTAGGGGGAGATGTGGAGCAGTGGCTTCAGGAATGGGAAAGATGGGTCCGACTGCTCCACATCACTAATCACCTGTCTACGCCTGATTAGGATAGTTTTGCATTGTTGAACAGGATCCCTGAGTGGAAAAAGGTTTGCCACAGACTCCTTTCAGACAGAATGTATAAACCACAAATTTAGTACTAAGGTGGTCCGTATGAAAGTCTCCAACACACTGAAGTGATCACGGGCTACAACCCTTTAGATCACTTAGTACGATTAGCAGCAATCCTGTAAATCACAGCAGAGCGTTCAAAGCATGTTGTGCCAGCATGTTGCAGTGATTTAAATGCATAATAAAAGTTGCTGTGCAACATATCAATGACAAATAATCACCAGAGCACACATTCAGGAATGCAACAAATGTGGAAAAAGAGATTAAAGGAAACTGGGATGGTGAGAAAATCAAGGAACTGTTGGCTGCTTGTGCCGATTTTTCTCTACAGATTAGTGATGGCGTCATCTATTAAGGCAGGGTTACCCAAACTCAAGTCCTTGAGGGCCACTGTCCTGCACATCTTAGATGCTTCTCTGCCACAATACACCTGATTCAGATGAATGGATCATTCACAGACTTGTGCAAACCGTGATTCATTTGAATCCAGTGTATTGTGGCAGGAAACATCCAAAGCATGCAGGACAGAGGCCCTTAGAGGACTGGAGTTGGACACCCCTGTACTAGGGTATAAAATCAAATGAAGACTGTTATAATACTGATAATTGTATTATAAAATACAAAGATTTGCCTTTTGTCTGTTTGTGTCAACTGTCAAAATCTGTTATATTTTCTCCTACTGTTTCCGCTTGCAAATACAACAATTATAAATCCAAGGCACACTTTCATTAACAACATCATCTAGTTCAAGCATGTGAATTACAACTGGGTATTAATTAGCTGCACGGATTAAAGTGACAAAATAAGATCTTTTGATTGGATTTTAAATTTACAGGTAAAGTCATAAGCTGTTCACCTTTTCAAAGAAACCCTTTTGGGGTCCCTTCCTATAGGTTGTGATTTAAAACAAGGTCAAAACAGCAGAGAAAAGGGAGTACTGCTGGTGTTCTCTCCTGCTGAGGAAGATTAAACAGCATTTCAGAAGAAGCATCGTTGCTATTTTCTAATGCAGCCATTGTATTCCAGAAAGGCTTTGACCTACACTGTATTTCTATACTCCAGAATAAAAACGTTCTAATGGGGTCAAACGTTCAATTGTTTTACATAATTCAATTCAGATGTATTAAATATATTAAACTGAAACTTTTTTTTGCAAGAGTTCACCATTTTATTCATGTGCTATGAATAATGAAACAACTTTTCAGTGCAAAGTTCTGTTTCATCTTTGGCTAAACTGAGTCGCTACAGAGGCAGCTGGACGCATACGTGACAAGTGGATGCCACTACACAGAAAGGAGCTCCATCTTCTGTGCTTTAAATCACTATCACTGATCTTTATAACACAGTGATTTTAACCAATTTAAACTCATAATTAATCTAAGTCAAATCACATTCTTTCATAGCTCACTGGAATTGTAAAAGGTCCAACAGATGCCTCAATAAATTGCTTTCCGTTTGGTTTATTAACTGCAGCTGCTTACACAACGGCAGTCTGTCACTAGTGCCAGCCACATAAATGACATCCTGATGCGTTCGTAGTTTTCGCGACTACATAATCCTTATAGACAGAAACAAACGGCAGCCTACACTGTTAACCTACAGGTCTGGTGTCCCCCAAAGATAAAGGCTCATAATGGACCATATTAGAAAAAGTGAAGAGGATTGTCCCACTCACCTTATTAGCTGTCTGGTTAGAACTGAAAAAGGTGGATTGTGTTATTATAATCCATATTGTCTTTACTCCTACAGAGAGATTCTGTTTGGTTTTTTTGGGGTTTTTTTTTTATGAAAATAGGCTAATGATATACAAAACAGAAGCTACTTTCAGTTCAATGAGGAGTACAGAGATAGAGCAGGAACAAAATAACTCAACAAAATCGTGGAACAACGCAGGAGAGCCAGCTCCTCTGGTCAAGACTCCACAGTCCAGCACTTCAAGGATAAGGAGGACAGCGAAGACCACATTGCAGACACGAGTGAACAGACCGCTTGAGAGAGGAGTAAAAGAAGCCATCTATTTTAAGTGTCAAACAGAAACATCAAACAGAGACAGTCTCAGGTTTCATCTCAGCACTTACAATACCACTTTGAATCTCTTCTCCAGGCAGTTTCACCATCAAGACTTTTATTTAGTTGTCCAAAGCTTTCACATGCTGACCACGTAACAACTTGCAGTGGACAAAATATCCTAACAACACACAAGAGGACCAACACGATCAAGGATTCACATTTGATTTCAAGGACCCACAAGAATGAACCGCACAACTACGATTTTTCCATCTGAAAGTCTGAACTGAACACAGCAGAGCGAAGCAAAAATATCTCCAACAACCAAGAAACTAAATGCGCTCTATCAAACTTTTTGGGACTTTAGGAGTGCTGCTCAGTAGATTTGGTCCTAATATGATGTAAAAAGACAGCTAATTATAGAAAATGCTGAGTGTGAAATTTCAATATGGTTTAAGTGTTTTATAACAAAGACATACCATGTCTATGTTTTTTCTTTTAAAGGACTATTATATCAATAAGCGATAATATATAAATACTGTTTGCAGGTATCGATGGTGGTTTCAATAAAAATCTTAATGATACCGAATCCTAAAAATGGCAAAAACTAAAATGGCAATTAACTGGTTTTGCATTACAAATATTGCATTAACCAGTTAGTCTGAGCAGAACATGTGGACTAAACATCCAACAGCGCCAACTCCAAAGTGAGAAAGCATCGCATATTTCATCCCATACTTCCAGCTTACAGAGACAGCACTAAGTGTAAATGGCAGAGCTCAACCACACAGCAGAGCAAAGCAAAAAAACACTTTTATGTTGCTCATATTGACTGAGCCTGAAATATGATCCTCCTAAATGTCCAAACCACCAACAGAATCCACTCAGTGACCATTTTAATTTCTTCCCCATGTCATAAATCACAGTTTCTCACTGAAATGTATGAAAACCTGACAGAAACTCACCTGATGGGTGTGATGAATTCATGAAAGTTGAACCAGGACTTCAACTGAGCGGATGGTTTTCTTAAAGTGGGTCATCTGAGTCGGCCATGAGTTGGATAACAGAGGACAGACAGGCAGGAGAAACTTTATTTTCTATGTGGACTTCTCCTGTAAAGAAAGAAACAAAAACAAATGACTACCTCTTGTACTACCCATCCTCTAAACAATGGTCCAAATTTTAACAATAACACCAAAAAGCATGTTTAAACATATAATTCAAATGTAAGTATGTCTAATGTTATTAGATTATAGCAACCTAACTTGAAACTTGAAATGCAAATCAACATTTTTAGCAAAATCTTGCAACAGTCTGAAGTGGTGCTAGATGAGGAACACAGTTTTATTTCCCTTTTATTTTTCCCTTGTATTTCAGTTCAGTACAGTTTAGTGTAAGTACTAAGAAAGGATTCATGATGAGCAAACCAAACAAGTCCCTCACAATTAGTTTAAATATATTCACAACCCAGATCACTGTTTTCTATTAACAGCCCATATTATGTCACATGTGTCGTGTTCTTTTAGGCCAGTGGTTCATTGTCATTGTTGCAAAAATCCGGCAAATTTGATTTGTGGCCAAAGTCTGAATTTTTTGCATTTACCAGCACAAAGTTGGATAAGAAACATGTTCCTTGAATTCAAATCATGAAATGAAGTGCAGCTCTCTTTATTTACACTGTTACCTGCAGACAGGAGCACAAACTGAGAACGCACAGATGCTCCTGGAACACAGGTGTCTTTGAGTGGGCCTGCAGAGTAGCAGGTATCTGTTGCACCACGTGTCTCCACCAAAGCAGTGGGTTGTGTCTGTGAGATGAGCTTCTCCTGAATACAGCAGGACTGCCTTTGATACATGCACATAATCTGCACACAAAAATGATTTGGTGCTAAGGTTGTTCATCTGGATGTGTACGAATGCTTACGTGGCCACCGCTCAGGACCCGTTAGCCCTGCAGTAGGACGAGCAGTAATCTTTATGTTGTGACCACATGATATGGTAACTTGAATAAATATTAAAACTTGCTGTGCAGCAGGGATGGCCAAATCAATACCAAGATATGGATACTTTCATCTTGACTGCAGCACTTCATTGTCAAAACAGTTCATAGTATTAAATGTGCTCTTTAAATAAAGTTTGACTTGACTTGATGATTCAGTTTTAAAGATCGATCCTCATAAAAAAAAGATTAAATAAAAAAAAAAAAAAATCTAAATCAATATCAGGTAATGCTATAGCAGCTAAATTTAAAAATTGCATTTTTTTTTTCTTCCACTTACGCACTCCACACAACAGGTGTAAGAAAGAAATAGTCGTCAGCAGCAGAACAAAAATGTTGCAGTTATTTTGACATGGTAAATAATAATTATTCAAATTGTGGGACAAGTGACAAAATTGGCATACAACATGGGAAATATAAAAAAATAAAATAAAAATCACTGAAAATATCACGATGGGTAACAAGAAAAATGATGAAAAGTGGAGAAACTGTAGACGGATAGGCTTCATCACTACACTTTACTGACGCAGTTTGAAGACACTTCAGAGAAGCAGGAATTATCAGGTAACTCTTGATAATGGAATTGTAAACCAAGTGAAATGTAACGTAAATTTGTACTAATCGCAAAATGATGGCTTCGCCGCAGACCACCTTAGGCCTACTTCGCCTCCTCTGTATTTCACTCACTTATTAAAAAAAAACAGATGAAGCTTTAAGAGGAAAAAAAAAGGTTTAACAGAAACAGAAAGAGCCAGAGAAAATCTTCATGTTTCTGAGTCACTCGCCTATCAACAGCTTGCAAGTTTTGTTTTATGATGAAGAATAAATTGTGTTTAATTTGCTTTTGTTAAAAAAAAAAATGTATTCATTTTTTTTGTTTTTTTCATAGACCAAGTAATGTTCTAAAAGTAAGCTTTTGATAATTTTTGATGGAACTTCAACATAAAAATGACAAAGAAACTTTGTTCTTGTGTACACAAAGACTTGTATCGATATATCAAAATGAAAATCAAGATACCAGCCTTAGTACTACTTGGTACTGAAACAGAAGTCACCATTACTGCAATCTATCATACAGAATAAATAAATCAATTAAAAAAAAAAAAAAAGAATGCATTTTACTCGAGGACTAATTCAGAAAAGCAACAAACCTGGAAAAACAGGTGACAGGAAGGTAGAATGACAACACAATCAAAGAGCCGCTGACGGAAATGTGCCAGGGAAGACATTTCTCTGCAGATTAGTGACCACCCACACTACAAATCACACAGCCACTCAAGCTTCCTGGGAATGCATACGTAAACAAAAACAAGCTGAAAACTCTGGATATTAACTTTGTTGCAGGTTGTTCTTATAACAGCTTCCCTCCTGCGTGAAAAAGCGGTGCAGTGTTATAAAATGCAGAATATGGTGCCATAACAACTGATAACAAGCACAACAAAGTAAGCTGTTTCATCTTCATTCATGCCTTTGTTACCTCTAGGCTGGATTATTGTAATGCATTATTTTCTTGCTGTACAAACGACCTTGTTAAAAACCTTCAACTGGTCCAGAATGCTGTACTAACCAGAACTGGCTATAGAGACCACATCTCACCAGTTCTAGCTTCACTACATTGGCTCCCATTTAAATTTAGAATCAAATTCAAAATATTACTTCTTACATAAAAAGCTTTGAATGATAAAGCTCCAATATATCTGAAAAATGTCATAGTTCCTTACTGTCCTAGTAGAACACTCCTCTCTGAATGCAGGTTTACTTGCTGTTTCAAGAGTCTGTAGGTCTAGAAAAGGTGGCAGAGCCTTTAGCTATCAGGCTCCTCTATTGTGGAACCAACTCCCAACCTCAGACCAGGAGGCTGACGCCCTCTCTACATTTGGGGTTAGGCTGAAGATCTTCCTTTGTGATAAATCCTTTAACTCTGTAGTATCTTAGACCACCTCCTAGTTATGCTGCTACCGTCCTAGGCTGCTGGGGGGAGTCCTATTGTCTACTGAGCATCTTCACCCTGTCTGTCTGATCTCAGTCTCAAATTGTCCTGAATCATTTAACAGCATCAATGTTGTTTATCTTCCGTAGTCTCGCTCTCTTCTTTTGTCTCCTTTTTCAGGTGTCATGGTGATGCTGTCGTTCCAAGCCAAGCCAACATTATTTATAAAGCACATTAAAAACAGCAACCACCGACCAAAGTGTTGAACATATAAAGTACATTTTATACAAGTAAAAGACACAAATTAAAATATTTATCTGTCATTTAACTGCACCTGTCCTTTATATACCACTGTGGGATGCCAGCAGGCAGAGCTGACCTGCAGCCCAACGCTCTGGCCACCACATATTTATATATTTTTGTTCCAGATATTGGTATATTTTTTCCCTCTCTTCTCTCTATCTTGTCTCCCTCTTCACGTCTTCCTTTACCCAGCTGGCCATCAGCAGGAGGGTCCCCCCTATAAGTGAACCACGTTCTGTTCAAGGTTTCGTCACAAGACGGAATTTTTTTCTTTCACTGTTAGGCTTTTCCATGCACTCGGAGGTCATGCTCTGGGTTTCTCAGATGCGCCTAGAAACAACTTTGTTGCAAATGAAATTGAATTAAACTGAATCTGAACACTGTCAACAGGATATAGGCTTGGAATATTAAGGAAGAATACACAGAAACCCTGAAGAGTAAATCATGAAATAAGGAACTACGTCATGATTTCCAAATGCTGACATGAAGTGTACAGAGGATCAAAAAGGCATTTGGTCTGTTAACATCCACATTACTACGGCACACCACATGTAACCTTAAGAAACGTTTGACATTTTAAAAGGAAAAACGGACATGCACACAGTCTTATGAGACTGCTCATAAGGGATATTTACATCCTACCACATGTAGATGTGTGTTTGCAAAGCTCAAACACAGAAGCTGCACAATAATGTTCGAGCCATTTTATGGAAACAGGTCAGTGCAACGCAGTTCATGTTGCAAAAGCGAACCCTGTTAAAATATAGACATCCAGTGGTCCTCAAAATGTAGTGACAAAGTATAATAACTGATGCAAAAGCAAAAATCTGCAAGAAAATGTTCAGTCAAACTGCTCTGAAGTTCTGGGGGTTCTTTGGTTGGCAAAAAACTGCTTTTCTGGGGGCCCTATGCTGACTGGTTAACTCAGGCACCTTTACAGGGGTCCTTCAGGAGTGCTGTGACTGCCGTTTCCTGCAGGTTCCACTCACATGCACTACATCAGGCCTCGTCAAGAAAAAACAGTAGGCCTATATCCATTTAATTTCAACATACTATCCGTTGTAAACAGTCCCCACTGCATTTTACTGGATAACAAAAATAGCCAACGTTTCACATTTCACAGTTATCTCTAAGTATATCATATACAGATAATCAACATGAAATACAAAATTAGGAAGACCTTCAATTATCACATTGGAGAGTCAGTCTATAACTGACGCACCAGTTATTTTATTATACTTGAAAGTCCTTTTTACTGCTCAGTGACATATACTTGTCTTATTTGGTCAGACTAAATTGTTATTACAACCCATATTTTCTTCATTTGCATGTCCTGAAGAAATTTCCTTCAGATGCATTTTTTTTCCTCTCTTATTCCCTCCCAAGAACTGAGCCCTCATGCCTCCAGTAGCTGTCTTGTCCTTTGGCGCCACCTATTGCTCGTGCATGGATACGGTGACAGAGGAGGAGGATATACGGAAACAACATTCCATACAATGACATGCTAGAAGTACAAGTCTTTAAAGTGCCTTTGTGTGTTTTAAACGAGCACAGATGTCCTTGACCCGTGCACATCACTGTTTCCAAACACACACCACATACAGAGGCTCTGCAGTAGGTCTGCTGGCGATCAGCCCAAACTCTCATCTGTTCTGTTTATCTGCTGCATATTTCTAACTGCTGGAGGAGGCACTCTCTGAGGCTGGATTCTTCATTAGCATCATGTCACCTCAAGCCAGCATTTAAAGGCCTGTAAGCACAAATGAATGGTTTTCTAATTAACCCTGTTTACATTAGCAATCATATGCAATTCATTCTCTGTTAACTCCCGTGGGTTATCTTGTGTTCTCCAAAGAGCAGTGGTCATTTCTTAGGCCTTCTTTTTGTTCAGGTTTAACAAGAAAAAAACTTTTAAATACAAATTTGTCAATGTCCAATATGTTATTTTCTAGATATGCAGGCCACAGGGAAAAGGGTTCCATGGCCATTGAATTAATTTGCATAGTTTGTAGAGGGTGATCAAATACTAAAGGCCTATAATAAATCAGATGATAAGGCTTGGTGAGAGAGGAACTCTAAAGCTAACAGCTTAAATATATACAACTATTTATATGAACTCCATTTTCATCTGCTCTGGAAAAGAAAATTCATCTCTAAGCAAGCACTGGTTAGAATTTCTACATGACCAAGGACATTTTGATGGATTTCTGTTTATCCTTTGTTGTTAACAATCATGCACATCTTCAATAACAGCCATAATGGAGAGCAGCTACAGAAACATGATGCCCAGAAAAGCTGGTGGAGAACATATAAGAGCTAGAAAAAAAAAAAAAAAAAAAAATACTGGCCTTGCAGTCTTTACTTGGAGAGAGAGAGATACACACACACACATACACACAAACACCCACACACCCCAACAGCCAACAGGCAACTGCTTCTGACAAGCCTTATTAACATAAAACATGATGATATACACGCTTTCAGCTTTCTTCTGCAGCACCAAAAAACAAAATAACAAAAATAATAACAGTTGCTCATATGTAGCTGGTGATAACTTTGTGTATTTAGATAACCTAACATGTTAGTGTGAGAATATCAAAGAAGGCACGCAGCTTGATAATTGTTTGTTTTTCTAAAAAACAGAAGCTAGAGACTTGTTAGCAATTAGCAGTTCGACCCCTCAGCCAGCCAACCATTTACTGAAAACACATTCAATTTCAATTTTATGCCATCAATACATTTTGTTTTCTTGTTTGTCTTTTTACATGGCTGGGAGACCACAGGAGCTAATCAACATTTAATTTGAAGTTAATATCCTTCATATTGCACTGAAACTGATATTTTAAAATGAAAAAAAAATCAGTGTTGCTTTAAAAGTAAGAGAGAATTAAGAAATCCAAGTGTACAACTGACAAAAAGGAAAAACAGGTGTGCACTCATTTAGGAAATTGTTTTTTTCTGTTTTTTTTCAGTTAAGACTGCATATTTTAGTAAAGTTACTTAAAAAATTAAACCATCACCAAGGACTTTGCTTTTTCCATTTTAAAATTCAAATGATAATTTTAAAGCAACAGAACGGAACTTGAAAGTTCAACTCATAAACAGACATATCACACTTCCGCCAAAGCCTGACCATGTGCGCGTCGCCTCCTTTAGAACTGCAAGTTGGCAACCCTGACCCGACTCAGGAAGACACGCCTTCCAGCTGCCAATCAAAATGTACAACTATGGCACTGGTCACAGTGTTTGCTAGGTGGAGTTAGCCAGACGCTAATTGTGAGATGAAAAGATCTAACATAAAATTTCACGTCAAATGTCATGGCAGATGTGGCAAAGAAAGAGAAGTGTTATTTCAGGAGACACGAAAAGGACAGAGAGAGAGCAATCATGCAAGCTAGCATACACGAGTCAATATTGAACTGGCATACTCTCGCTGGCGTGAGCTGAAAGAAGCAGAGAGGAAGTCGGATGGTGCCCTAGCCTTTGCTAGTATTGGATTAGTAAGTCATATATTCTTCTTTCTGTGCATTTGAGTTTGAGCTGTATTACTAAAGTTCTTAGTTTGCTCACTGGTTCATAGTTTATTTCGTAATGAAAGATGGAAGATGAGCTAACAGGCAATTGCACTCCACAACCAGAGAGTGATGCTAAAGAACACAATCTTATATAATCTTTTACTGTGATCTCTCTCTCTTAGACCTCCTGACACACAGGGTCCCATGGGGAAGATTTATGCTTTAGTAAGGAGGTGATCTATGTTCAAATCTACTCACAGATGTATGATTTAATGAATGAGACACAATATCTTTTTCAGGGAAGACACTGAATCTTTAAGCAGAGTAATACAATATATATTGCATTGATTTCAAAATAATGGCTTTGCAGTAGAAGAGTGTGGGTGCTGAACTGTCCTGGAAACCTACCATTTAGTTAGGTTTAGCTCAGGCTGAGTATTTTAAATTCACGTTCACCAAGGCTGGTGCTTGGTTACTCTTACTTAATGGCATCCTCTTTCAGGTTCGACTAAAAGATAGAGAGCCATAAAAAGTCACACTTTACACCGCAAGAGAGCGATAAGATCAGAGACTCGCGTGTTGCCTTTTGTTTTTCCTTTCTTTGCCCCAGGAAGATATTTATGCAGCGCTGGGGATGCCGAACATTTTGTCAAGCTAAATGCTCATCTGTCAGTATAAAGGGTTGGGTTGATGCTCTTCCCTCACCTGATTAACAGGCACCTGCCTTCTTTCTATTGGCTTGAATGTTGAATGAAGAACAGACTGACGCATTATCTTTATGGTTCAAAGAAAATTCTTACCATTGACCGAGTTATATTTTTATATTTCATTTTAACTTGTTGCTACATCTTTTTGGATTGCATCCAATTAAAACAACAGTATCATGCAAGTTCCATAAATATGAATGCCAAATATTAATTTTTATTAAATCAAATTTTGGAATTAATTGAATTGATTGAAATTGATTCTACTTTGTGATATTTACATAAATATACAGAAATTCTTTGCCAGTGCTCTGTGGCAGATGAAAAAGTATTATTTTTTTAATCCTAGTTTTCTCATCTTCATAAGCATCTAGCAGGACTTGTTGCTCTAATTCAAAGTAAACTGCTCTCTTTTTTTTCCCAGTATCATCGTAGTTTCGACGCTCACATCTACATAGGTAACCACCCTGCAACGGTGCGTAAACTGACTGAACAAGTTCAAAACCAGTGTTGTGGATTTAGCTGACGCACATTCACAAAACCTCGAGTTCAGGGTTTATCTCAGGAATTTATAAAATCTCTTTTCTGGACACCTCGTCTACGACTCCTCAGTTCCCAGATCTATGAGGACTTGGGATATAAGAAGAAATGATGTGGTAAACACCATCCTGTTTCAACCTTTCTGACATGTTGCTGCTGTCAAATTCAAAACTGATAGTTCTTTCCTTCGCTCAGTTTGACCATGTTTTCTATTTCCTTTTAAAAAATGCACCCACACCAGCACCTGAAGGGTGTTCATCTCAAAGCCTGGATGGAATTACTGTGTGTGTGTGTGTGTGTGTCTTACTTCCAGTATGTGTACAGAGATTAAGGCAGTAACTAGTTGTAAGAGGCTAACCTGCTGGCCAAGTGATCCATTAGCCTAATGACATGGATACAAACACACGCAAAGCCTTGGGAGGAATAAAAAACAGAATAAAGACAACATAGGACTTTTTTTTTTTTTTTTTTTTTTTTAAATAGCACAGAACAGGCTACCACTCCAACTCTGCTTTTCACTGCTGCCAAAATATGTAGAACTGTAAATCTCGCTCTTTTCTCTCACACTACCTATTTTCCTCTTTCCACCTCTCTGCCACCTCCTCCTCTTCACACCATCATTTCCTAAAATACCTAGCCCCTCCCACCCCTGAGAAGAGCAGGAATGGCTGCCTGGCAACCAGGGGTCTGGCTGCCGTGGTAACTGTTCACCTGAACACCTCCTCCCTAAACAAACAGCAAGCGTGAGTGAGAGAGACGGAGAGGGAGAAGAAGATTAAGAGTTGAAATCATTCCCAATCTCTTGCTTTATGTCACACACACTTAGCTGTGTGACCGTAACTTCAGCCCTCTCTGCTTCAGAGGTCCACCAGATTGAAGGAGAAAAGAGGAATTACAACATGTAAATACACACACTAGTATTTTTGTATTGCAGCTGTACTTACATAAGTGATCTTGTGACTCCATATTGCAGATGACTGTTATTTGGTGGCTCGAAAATTAATCAACAGGAACTCGAGGAGAACATTAATCCATTTTGAAATTTGATTAACAGTTCCTGTTGTTTCAGGGAAAACATTTTACAGAAGTCCTGACGTACTGTAATGCTGGTATGATTCATAAGTTGGACTACATGTTCCTTCACGTATATATTCACTCTCCTCCCTTACACAACACCATCTGATTGCCCCACAAATCCATTCTGCAGCAAAACTATGAACTCTTACATTCAGCCAGTCATTCAAACTTTCAAGCTTTACAACAAAAGAAAAAAAAGAAAAAAAGCAAAAGGGGAAGAAAAAAGAGCTTAACATCATGGAGTCAATCTAGGATTACATGAAGAGACAGAACACAGCCTAAATCCACCGTTTAAATGCAGCAAGTTCAACAACCTAACAGCCAAATACCATAAAAAACAGTGCGCAAGTACAGCAGAAAAAAAACTAGTACCCTGACAAGACATTGATCTTTTTTATTTCCTGATACAAGTTTCTTGATTTTGTATCGTGTATGCATATATA
>JBAMYA010069668.1:0-25714 GCA_037176975.1 Arrhamphus sclerolepis
AAGTTATTTAATTTTTTGTTCAAATTTTTTGCTTAACGTTCACAACCCTGGAATAAGAAAAATATTCTTAACATTAAGAATACAAAGCCCTAGCACATGACTGAAGCAGAAAAACAATCTTAGTACTGCCACTTATGGTACCCCTTGTAAGTTTTTAAATTCAGTCTTAAAAACTGGTGAAAAATACTTGTACAACTTCAGTCAAAAAATAAGATTGAGATCCTAAGACTGAGTCAAAAATGCTCAGAGAGCAGCATCGGACAAGCAAAATCCATTCATTAAGCCAAAGATTAAACGAGTGCATAAGTGGACTCCACAGTTGACTCACACACTTGCACATCCTGTGTTCTCTTAGTTATCTTACGTATGCGATACACAATTGTAAGTTATCATACGAGGACTGGCAGAGGAGGCCTTAAGGCATTTAAGGAGAGGAAGAGAGGACTGTAATATTTCCACCAAAAGGCCTTATCAGTTAATACGTGTTTCAGTCATGCTGCGTTTCTGTCTCCTGATATTGGTAACATCACAGTTATCTTCATTTAATTAATCTGAGCTGTCCACAGCTATTCAAAAAAAAGGTTTCCTCAACAAGCATGTACATGTCATTACATACATAATCATTAAATAAGAGATGAAGACACATTTCCACTGTATTTGTGTGAAGCATAGCTGAGTGTAGCTCTACCATACAGGAAAGCCATGACAGAACACAACATGCCTGAACAAAATGACTGATGCTCCTTAATAGTGGTGATAAATAACTGAAATGATGTAATACTCAATACACACTATTATCTGCCATTGCAGTGACAAGTTTTTTTTTGTTTGTTTTTGCACTATGTGTACCAAATATGTTGAGTTAAAATTTTAATGCAGAAAAGTAGTCACTGAGCAGTTTGTTACAGTGTGCAACACTTTTAATAAGGACTAGAGAAACAGAAGAAGAGAAATCTCTGAGTAAACACAAAGGAAAATTACATCAGGCATGACCTTTTCCAAACAGCTTGATGTCACTGTGACTGATGTTTCTTGTATAATTAGAAAGGAGGTTCATTAAGCCAAAATAAGACCCCCTAGGATGTGAATCACAGGGAGAATTGACTTTTGATTACAAAAAATATAACTGAACAGTGAAAGAAGAACCAATTAAAAAATTAAATTAAAAACATTTATAAGTAGAAGTATACCAATTAATCTGTCGGTGATCAGAATCAGGACTGGTGAGTAGTTGATATTAGTGCAAAGGTGTGTTGCACAGTGAGCTACTAGCAGCACCTCTCATCTTTCACTTTCTGTTACTTTATGTATGCAGGTGATTACAGATCAAGTTAAAATCATCCAAAATGGCAGGTCCAACTGAACAACATCTGAATTTTGCTAGCTTACAGCCAAGTGTAGTGTTAAAGGTTGAGGTTAGGTAGAATAGTCTTTTTTGATGTAAAATTTTATGCGAACTCCTGAACTCCATGTGAACTGTTATAGTAACAATCTCCTTGAACCTCTGAAGATATGTGAGCTGATTTTGTTACGCAATACCCTGTCAATATATCATCAATCTAAGCCTTTAATAAGATTTGTATAGCAGTATACTGTAATTTGGCATAGACAGATATGGATGACCATTTTGTGACCAAGAATTCTCTGGAAATGTGAGTTTACCTCAACATTGACAGCTGGCATATTCAATGAAAGTGGCCATTGTTTGTTATCTTTGCAACCCTGATCCTTAATGTTTATGAAACCTTGAGGAGTAAGTCATTGCTCATCAAGTCTGTGCAGTTGCTAAGTATCATTATTATGGACTTGCATAAGCACACGAAAGATAGCGCTTCTCATTTTGTTCAAGTTCACGCAACACCATGATCAAGATTAAGCTGAGTCAGACTTTATTTAGAAATTCTTATCTGAACAAATGTGAGCTACGTGTCAAGATATATGAAGAGTACTCTTTTACAAGAGGAGCATGAGAGGAAATAAATTTCTGTATGAAGGATTTATATTTAGTTTCAGCCACACTTTCTTTGCTCTGTATTTTCACTCTTTTAGGTTTATAGAAGGACTTCTTTTAACTTATTACTTAAAAGAACTATGTTGTACATTTTACTTTGAAATGCCTTGATAATCTTGTGATATTTGATACATTCAATGCCAGTGGCAGAGGCAGCAAAGCAGCTGCACAGCATGACAGCATGAGCCTCCAACATGTTTTACTCGGGGCAGAAAATTATTTTTCCTTTTGGATGACAAAGATCTTGTGTCTTTCAGTTTTTTGTTTTTTTTTTAACCCCAATTATAGCATTTCTGAATTTACGCTTTTGCTATTTTTAAAAAAGAAGCTGTTTGCTTCAGGTCCTATGAAAACAGAAAAACATACACAGTTGGGTGTTTTGTGCAATTTGATTTGCTGGTTTTATTTCTGGCAAAATAGTTTTTGCTATTGGAAGATTAACTTATGCTTGTATTTGAATTGTACCTCCACTTTATGAAAGTAGTCTATTTATTATGGTTGATTAATAACTTTAAACCAATTATGACACAAAAAAATCAATTTGGCACATATTCGTAAATATTATTCTAACTGTGCCATTAACTGTATGACTTTATATGGAAAAAATAAACATCTTTGGAAGTTCATTAGCTTTAGTCCCCCCTCCCAATGTTTATTTGACGTTTCAATATAACAATAAATAAAAAAATAAAAATAAAAAAAACTGTAAAAACGCACCTTCATCTCCACAGACGAGTTTCTTAGAGATGCAGGGAATTTCCACATATCCAAACTCTCTCAGTTTTGATACGTGCTGTTCTGTGATGGGATGCAGCCACATGGCTGTATTCATGGCAGGGCAGAAGATTAGAGGCCGACTGATATCCCAGGCTCTAGCCACACATGTCTGCAAAGCACAACCAGGAAACTATTTCTGTGAAATTGCGTGATAAACTGCTGTTTGCCGCAGGATTTTTCATTATTTTTATCAGCAGATGATGTCTTGCCCTCACCAACAGATTGTCACAAATGCCACTAGCAATTTTTCCAAGTGTGTTGGCATCAAGGGGGGCAATGACAAGTAGGTCTGCCCAGCGTCTCAGCTCAATGTGTAGCACCGGGTCGGATCTCTGTGTCCACAGCTAAACAAGAAACAGGAAGTTTGGGAAGTAGCAAGTAAGATGCTTGTTTCTCAACTTCCTCTCTGGAATGTATGATACTAACATTTCACAACTTTTCAAAACTCAAAATGGAATAACCTGAATGCTGTTAAATGAATTCTTCACAACTCATACTACAATTTTATATACTCAATACAGTTTTGACTACAGCGTTCTACTACACTGTATATTTAATGTAAAAGGAATGAAGGACATGTGGGCTTACATAAATATCATGCAGTGCATATCTGTATAATCAAAAATAATTCTTACATTTACAAATTATTTGAATATAATTTGAAGAAGTCCTCTGCAGTCTTAACAGAATCTCAACAATACAAAGTTCAATATTACCTCCCACTCATCCTTGTCACTGTAGATTTTTACTGAGACTTCTTCAGGGTTGTAGAAGTGCTTGGCATGTTCTGTAGTGACCACTCTGACATCCACCTAAAGCACATAAGACATATTCAGAGCAACTACATCACAGTGAGGTTTGGACACGCTTTGTAGTTTTACCCTAAAACACTCTCAAAACTGTGTTATTTGATATGTATGTATGTACGTACATATGTATATACATATATAAATAAATAATAACAGATATAAGTTATAAGACAGCAGTAACTTGAATTCCCTAGTAGTGATTTAATAAATGTTTCATTCTCATTTTTTAAGTGTAATCATTAGCTATATGCATGAAATGTTATTACTCTTTTTTAAATAACATAGTTCATAAAAAATGTGTAATGTACTGTCTTCTGCAAATGCATTATGTTAGTACAGCCCACACCACTGCTGAGTTTTGAATACATTTTATGGAAAACACGATCAGTGGACCAGAAAGCAGTATGTTTTTTTATTCTTGCAGACTGATAATGACTTAAATGCTGTTGGAGGGTAGCCACAGCCTGGACAGCCTATTTGTTTTCCTCTTCAGTGCAAAGAATTACTCTGGTCCCTCTGGATTTGACTTTGATTCCAAAGGGGAAGTACGGACCTATGCAGATGAAACTACATCTCTGCAGTATTGGATACACTTGCAACCAATCAGACAAACACACTATAGCCATTTTTACTTCATTTGAACATACTGGAATCTGAAGAAATTAAACCAGTCAATTCAGGATGATCAGAATCTGAATATATAATAATCACAATATTATTCCCTTGCTTCAATTTCTATTCAAAAACACTATATTCTGACTACAATCTAAATGTTGGCAAATATCTAAAAACTTAAATGTTATGCAAGGAGGCAAAGGAATGACTATAATCTGCAAAATACATCCAAAGTGGTGTGCAATGGAGTAGGAATGCAGATGAATGACTGTTGTCAATTTTGAAGTAAAAGCTTATTGAATCAAAGTATTCTTAGCAATCCTGAGCCCACCTTGGTTGTTCTGAATTGTGGCTGTTGTTGCCCGCTCTTGTATGAGTCATAGCGAAAAACCCACCCCTGCCCCCTTGTCATTGGTTTGCTGCATTCTGTATTGGTTAAAAAAAAAAAAAAAGTCTGTAAATGGAAGAATCTTCACAGTGAATGGAGATGGCTGGCAAAGCTGGTGCAGCCAGGTGTTTCATTTTAAATCTAATTTTAAATATTTAGGCAGACCTATTCACTTGTTACTATTATTCATTTGAGTGTTTAATGTTCGTTTCAATAACTTCATCAAAAGTACAGCACCTCTTAACCTTTGATACCAAATTTTAAAATTACTTAAATGAAAATATAAAGTATTATTATTATTTTTTTGGCCATTGTTAACAGGTAACATTCTTTCTTTCACGATTTTTGTCAATATCTGTATGTCAACACCTAAAAAACTAAAATAAAATAAAGAGGAAGAAACAATCTAAGATAACAACAAAAAAATAACAATAATAATAATAATGACTATAACCCTGGTTCTGACGTTCCAAATACTGACCCCATCTTACATAAAGGTGAGACCACCTACAGGAACAATGTGCATGTGTTAAACATGATAAAGTATCACACAGTAGAGACTTAATGGATAATAGATATGTGCTACTAAATAACTGGAATCAGCTCACCCCAGGGAGCTGAAGAAGCTGGGAGACCAGAATAGGCAGCTTCAAAGCTGCGACGCTTCCTGTTACGCCAACAAGAACCCGAAATGTTCCAGGAGATTTCAACAAACCAGCTTTTATATTTGAAACGTGGTCGTCTGTTTGCATGTTAGCGTTTCATAAAGAAGACGTCCCCAAGTGTCCGTCTACTACTTCCGTAAATAAATCGCCAAGAGCCAATCAGGAAAGAGAACCGGTACACCGACCATTCACGTGCTCGCGCACGTCTCTTGGCCGATGGATCACGGCTGCGCGCACGCTTGCAGAATTTTCTGGGTTTCCAGGGCAGCTAGCATGTAGCTGCAAGACTTCATTCACTGATCCTCCAGTCTGATTTTATTTGAAATAAGTTTCCGTAGAAAGTAAACAATGACACTTACGCCTCTCGTTTACTGGGCCCAACGCCATGAAGAAATTTACCTGCGAGTAGAGCTGACGGATGCTCAGGTGAGAAAACGTGCTTCCTGTAGTGAGAATTACGCTTTTCTGAGCTTCCAGAGCTTTATTTGGTACCTGCGAGGGTCAATGTTGTAAATGAAAAGTATTTTTCTATGTCTAAGCAGCTTTTATTTATTTATTTCTTTCTTTCTTTCCTTCCTTTCTTTTTTTTTTTTTTTTTTAAGTTGACCAGGGAGATTTGGGTGATAGTTCATCTTTATCAGCTTTGACCCTACACCTGTTCAGTGGTGCGAGGATTTAGTCCAGTCAGAGAACATTAAAGGTGTGTGCGTGCGGTCAGTATCAGTCACGCGGGTTAATAACTAACCCCACGCACATGATTTGATCTACATTTAGCAAAATGTGTCAATTCAATCGACTGTCTCAGGGGACGTACGTCAGCACCACATTTTAGCGTACACATCTGAATTAAAGTATCAGATTAATAAAGATCGGTCATTGGGACGTGATAATGTTTAATAAGAGCGTTTTCTATCCAAACACTTTTCTGTGCTTTTGTTTTGGTGATAGTCTTGGCCTCCTGTACCCGTGTTTCTTCCTCACCAATACACCAAATTAAAACACAAACGACAGTTTTCTAAAGCACAGCTTAACACTTGTGTATTAAGAAAGTATCATTACACCAAAATTATAATTGTCGCTTGTAATTAAATGTCAGTGTTATTTTCAGGTCTGTGATTATTAAAGTAAGTCGAGCCTGTTTTTAACAATGCATCACTGTAATTCGTTATGTTCTGTGGTACTGTGCACAGCACAGGAAGTAAACTGATGCCTGAATTTTCATTTTGTAAGAGGAAGTACATGCTCTTCATTTGCCTGTCTTTCTGTTTGCAGAATATTGACATCCATGTACATGAGAAAGTCCTTCAGTTTAGGGGTGAGAATATATTTAGTTATTCCGTTTCAGTTTGCATAGGAAAATGCTTGTTTGTTTGTTTGTTTGTTTTTTTAAAAAAAGGTCATAATTTCAGACTTTTCATGTTACATATAGCCCAAGGACATGGCGCAAAGGGACAGCATGAATATGCATTCAGCTTGGAGTTTCTTTTACCAGTAAAGTCAGAGGTATGATTTTTTTTTTCCTTTTTTAAGCTTTGGGTTATCAGCTTCTAGTATTTGTGACTGCATTCATCACATGAATTTTTTTTGGCACAGGTGAGCCACAAGTCCACCCAGCGGCAGGTAAACATCATAGTCCGGAAAGAGCATCGAAGCTGGTGGGAGAGACTGACTGTACAGGAGCGGAAACCTGTCTTTCTGGCCCCAGACTTTGACCGCTGGCTGGAAGAGTCAGATGCTGAGATGGAGATCCGGGAAAAGGTGAGACTATACATTTTTCTATACCATTTCTAACGCTGTACTTTTGAAATCTCCATTAAACAATGCAGTCACAGATTACTCTTTAAAGAATGCCATGATTACTGTAATAACGTTTATATAAACTGAGAGTAAAGGTAAGGATTTAAGACTTAACTGTTTTTCCCCACTTTGATAAGGAGGAGAAAAGAAACAGGCTGAGGGCTGCAAGATATAAAGACACAGGTAAGTGTAAAATACTGAAGATCTATGTATGGGTAGTTTCATTTGTTGCGCATATTAAATTATTTCTGTACTTTTCACACTGAAAATGTTTTTGAACTTCAATGCACATGGATCAGTATCCTGATCTTGTCTTTTATGTTTCAGGATATGTTAGTCTGAAAACAGGATTCTTGTTTGTATATAATCTGGTGCAGTTTCTTGGATTTTCATGGATCTTTGTCAACATGACTGTACGCCTTTTTATTTTTGGCAAAGGTAAGAATTCTAACAGTGCTGTAGCTAAGTGTTTTGTTTATTATTATTATTATCATCATCATCATCATTGGCAGAAACCCCCATAAAGATGCCTCATTGTTTCTTTTCAGATTCTCTTTATGACACATTTCACACAATATCAGACGTGATGTGCTTCTGTCAGATCCTGACAGCAGTCGAGGTCCTAAATGCTGCTTTTGGTGTAGTCCGCACAGGTGTTATTCCCACTCTGATACAGGTATATATCATTTTCAGTATCAGCTTACATTTGGACTGGGTATATATTTGTTGTGCAAGAATTCATTTTTGGTCTTTTTTTTTTTTGTAGGTGGTCGGAAGGAATTTTATCCTCTTTATCATTTTTGGTAGTTTGGAGGAAATGCACCACCGGCCTGTTGTGTTCTTTGTTTTCTACAGTTGGAGCGCCATTGAGATTTTTCGGTAAAAAAAAAAAATGCATGAATGTTCAGTAGTGATGTTTATGGAACAACTTTTGCATATGGCTGATCCACTATCAACAGGAATAATAATAACTTAGTTTATATAAATAAACACCAATGTCTTTTTATATATTTTTTTTCCTTGGCGGGGAGGAGGGGGTTGAAATAAATACCAGGGGCCATGCACACAAAAACAATGCAAATGCATTTTCTTACTAAGAAAATGGTGTTTAGAAAGAATGTGCACACTTCACAGATTTTTCTGACCATGTATTTCTGTGTTCAGAGCATTCTGGAGTTTGATACCAGTGAAGTGGGTGGGAGTGGGGGTAGGGGTTGCAGTGGTGGAATATGTTCATGAGTTGCAGATAAAGTACAATTGCATTTTCTCGCTTCTTGTTTGTGATCTTTGAACTTCAGCTGGATAATTAAAAATAGTTTAAATTCAGCATTTAATTTTAGGGTTGCTATTCCAAAAACACACCAAATAGGGCTGATTTCCTTTTTGTTTACTTCAAAGGCAAGAGTGTCAGTTTTACATTTAGTAAAACTGTCCCTCTTCTTTGTTGCAGCAGTGTATTTACGGTGTTTATTGGTTAGTTGGGGAATGAATGCATCAAATCAAGCCCATGCATGTGTACACGATTCCAAAAAGATTAAGATTTATTGTTATGAATGCAAATGTTTTCTTTGTGGCTTAATATTGCAAGTCTTTTCCAACCTAAAACATAACATGACCTCCTGTTTTAGGTATCCGTTTTACATGCTGGGCTGCTTCAATACAGACTGGAAAACCCTCACTTGGCTGCGGTACACAGTCTGGATACCACTGTATCCGTTAGGTGTTTTAGCTGAAGGTGAGTTTAACTTCTCTCAGAAATGATAATAATCATCATCATCTCCTCTAATTTTGTTCCATCCACTGTAGCTGTCGCGGTGATTCAGTCCATTCCCATCTTTGACGAAACCAAACTTTTAAGCATTCCTCTGCCGAAAGCCATTGGTACCTCTGTCAGCTTCTCTTACGTCCTGCACATCTATCTTATTCTCATGTTTTTGGGTAAGTCACCAGGGAAACCTATCTCAACAAATAATATGGTGAAATATAACTGTTTTTGTACTGGTATCAACCTTGTCCTTTTTTTTTTTTTTTTTTTGCCCCCCTCAGGCCTTTTTATCAACTGTCGGCATCTTTACAAGCAGAGGAAGAGGCGTTTTCGCACCAAAAAGAGAAAAGCTTATTAAGCTCCACAGACAACAGTCCTGTGACACCTCTGATGCCTGTGTACTTGTGACCACTTTTTCATCAAGCTCCAAAATCCTACTCCGGTGTAACAAGCGTCAATTTAATTTTGAAGACCCTTTCTTTCCCACAATCCATTTCCTCCTTTATGTCTAACTTGAACACCACAAGGATGATGCAACATGTCATCACTGTATGAAGAGTTCCACTTTTTTTCTTGTTTTGAATATATCAGAAGCCACAGAACTTGACATCCTGTGTGATGCTGTCACCCCCTCCCCCCTTATCTTGTGTTAATGCCGTGATATTTTTGACCAAATACATGGTACAAATCATGAGACCTTACTGTTGATATCTGGTATAAAATCACTTATGTGCAAATGAAGGAAGAACAGTATCATCAACACAGTTATCTCTGAAACATCCCTCAAAGCTCAGGGAAAAACAGCAGTGAAAAAAAACAAAGTATCTTGTCAGTTACTATATGACCGACAAAATCTGCTGTTAATATCAATGCATAATTCCACTGTTTTTTATTTTAATTTCTCTAACTTGAATTTTAAATGTCAACATTAGAAACCATTTCCTGTAAATGTGGCAGTTATGACACTGAGTGGAAAAAAAATTTTCAATTTGTGAAAAATGGAAAAAGGAAAGAAACAAACATTTAAAGAAAAATATGTACACACTTTTTCTATTTTCAGTTATCTGACATATTTCCACAAATATGTTCTTCAAAAACCATTCTGGATCCACCCAGTCCATTCCAACTGAAACTCCTGTATTTCAGTCCCTTCAGGAGAAATTCAGCCTGGCTCAGCTTGAGAAGTCTGTGTGCATGGGAACAATGGTGTGATTGAAATCTGCATACTGGGAGTCGCCAGTGCTGGCTAGTTTGAGCTGCTGTGCAGCATGGGAGAGCTGGAAAGCAGCATCGGGATGGGCAGAGTCTGGCAGCAGCGTGCACTCCCTTTCCAGCAGATCAGCTACTCCCTTCAACAGCTCCCAAAAACCGAAAGCCAAGGCAGCCTTCCGCAGACGGTTCAGTTCCTGCCAGGTTAAAATATAGATTAGAAGACATGTTTAAAAAAAAAACCCAACAATGCTCAGCCTTCAGAGTATTTTTCAGCTAAATTCACCTTATAAAAGGTCTGAGTTTTATCCGGTAATTTTCTTGCATTCCTTAGTATCTTTTGGACATCAGTCTGTAAAATGAGAATATAAATATTAAGTCAGTGAAGAGAAGAAAATTCAAAAATGTTCTGATCTGAATTCAACATGAACAACTGTACAAGCAAGGGAAAAATTTAAAAGACTCAATTCCTTTAATCTGAGAGGATGTTAAACAGCACAAAGAACCTTTGCGCTTTTTAGTTCCCCTCTAAGCAGAAGAGGTTAAGTGGCTTGTACAACAGTTTTAAGGGCACATATCTATTACAACACAAGCTACGCTGCAAGCAGTCGCATTGCTGCTTCCACTTTCTCATGCTGTGTCATGCACTGGAAGTCTGTACCTCAAGATAACCAGTTGGTGCTATATCTGAGGTTTATTTAAACCTCGCTACTTTGTGGTAATGAATAATTACAGTAAAAAAAACACAAAACAAACAAAACACATAGCCCAAGCAAATAAAGTACCTCTGCTACCTTCAAACGAGCTTAATTCCTCTGTTCACTGTACCAACAGGCAATTGGTGAGGGATCATTAATAAGTAGGAAACCTTCAACGGCCACCAACACAACAGACACGAGAGAAACTTCCCATCTAATGTAATAACAGTGTGCTATGACGGGATTATGTCCTTGTGCTTGCAGGACATTGGGCAAAGATCAACTTTTGGACATTTTGCTCAGATGCCCTGCCTTCTTCAGATGCTTTGCTTGGGCGATTTACACCTCCGAGCAGAAATTGAATGGGATCCTTGTGACGCATGTGATTTGTCACATAAAGGACGTTGCCTGTATGATTTACTTTTATTTGGTCTTGGCTCCATCTGTTTTTTCTATAATTACTTTCATGAGTCAGTCGCTTCAGCCAAGGTATCTACTGTAACTGTGAGCTAGTTTCACTGATGCTGTTGCACCTAGATGGCGCCTCATAAAAGTAAGCAAATATTCATTTGAAAGGAAAGTTAAACTGATATTTTAACAAACAAATCCATTATTCTGCTTTCAGGACCTGATGTTCCATCTCATTGATATCAGTTATGAAATGAATGCTATTTGGTCAGTTTTGGCAGGTCATTACAGCATACTCTATTAACTCACCACCAAATCATTAAATAGATTTTCAATTCATTTTAAAACAGGATTAAAATCTAATATATTTATGGTATCTCCATGGACTTCAACAATACAAAGTTTTGTGACTTTACTGCACCTGTAGTCCGCTGGCCTTTATCCACACAGTGACATTCTGAGCATAGCTTCGTTTAGCCTGCGGCTGCACAGGGAAAGGACTTTTACTGTCATCCTCTCCATAGGGATTTTCAGCAGCCTCTAAAATATCAGAAAGATAATAAAACATTCAAGTGAAGTTAGTTGATCAGCAGCATCAAGATCAAAGCAGAAAGATGGGTAAGCATTAACTGCTTCATTATGTACAGATAGTTATTTGCCCTCATGAGGGTTGAAGTCATGCTAAATGAAAAATTTCAAAATATCCCAAAAATGTCTCAACAATAAGGAAAAACGGGAGGGAGTCTTGTAGGGATTTATTGCAAATTCTTCACATATGTAAGCACACAAATGTGAGGTGTTGAGGTGTAAGGTTACCGGATATGGGTCCCAAATATGAGATCTTGCCCAGCCAAGGCAGAGGCTCTGGACCAGGCTCAAACAGAGACATCATCAAGTTTGACTTTTTCTTGCTGTCTGCCTGAGAATACAACATCCCATACCACTCGGGCCTGAGAAAAACAAACAAACAAACCATCTAAATTTAACCCTCTATTAATGAAATATATTGTCTGTTACTCTTCAGATAAACAAACTGGAATAATATTTTCAACTACAACAAAGAGTTGCTTTATAGCTCACCCCAGCTGGACTAGCGCCACCATTCCTTCGACCTTCAGACTTCCATGTAAAAGAACGCAAAAATTTGGGCTTTTGCCTGCCATTTGGCTGGCAGAAGGTTCCTCTTCAAGCTCATCTGTGGCCCCTGTGCCAACTTCATCCACATCTGGAGTTGAATGGAAATAAAATAAGTTAGTATCTTGAGTGCGCTGAAGGCCCATCTATTTGCCATTCTTCTCTTGACCCCCACCCCCTTACTGTTTTCTATACCTTGCAGCATTTGCAGAATTAGCCTCATTGCAAGAGCTTATAATTTACTGAAAACTGTAACAGCAACTTATTCATAAAAGTCTGGGAACACAAGGCGGAAGGAAATGAGTCAATGACTAATCCTTGCTCTTTTGTTAACTCCATTTATTCCAGTAAAAAGCAAACGCACTGGACTTCAGGCATGCTGCATAGCTAACTCATCATTAAATCATCTTGTCATACTTTTAACAGAATGATAAAGTATAACATGTTGAAACAAACCTTTGTTTACAGCAACAGGAAGTACCAAGTGTCTGGATATTACAGGAGGACTGGAAATGTCAGCAATTTCAATAAAGCCCACTATTTCCAGATCTAAAAGATATATACAAGATAGCTTTATTTTATATTTTGTTTTTGCCTCTTTTTTTTTAAAGAATAATAATGAAATTAAACTTTACATGAAGTGTGAAACCTGTTTAGTACCTGTACTGACTGTTCGAGGGATGGGCTCCACTTCGTCATCAACCAAGACAGGCTCAGGACGAGGAAATACCTGAACATCCGACGACAGATTCCCGCAGTGAAGGACCGCGTGGAAGGGGCAGTATGCGTGATCAATCAGCCTCCTGGAGACATTTAATTCAATTCAACTTTATTGATGCCTTAGAAAAAATTATAATTATGCATAGAACGTCAGTCAGGATTATAGTTACTTTAAAGAGTTGCTCGAGATTTTTATAGCTCCTTGAACACCACCAAGCATTTAACTGAAGACTTGTTTAATTGCTGTGTTGAGTAGGAGATGTGGAATGTCGTCGGTTACAACATTCATCTTTGTACAATCTGTACCAAAAGCTTCAGAGCAGTCCCCTGCAAGGAGTCAGCCTTATCAGTTTGTTCAACTGTTCTGAGTCACCAGCTCTGATGCACTGCCCCAGCAGATGACAGCACATGAAACTCCACTATCCACTGCAGTTTTACAAAATATATGCAACATCTTGCTTGAAACACTAAAGAGCCTGCTATGTCCCTTCTTGTATAAAGCCTCTGTTCTAGGGAAGCCTTGAGGCAACGTGAAGTGACCAAGAAAAGGCCAGTTACCATGGGAATCCAAGAAAAATAAAATTATTTATTGTTTCAAAATTAAAAATACTTTAAACAACAACTAAAACATGGCTAGCATTCCTAGTTGCCATCATATAGAAAATCTTTTCAAACCATAATTTTTTGTTCAAAATAGGAAGTCAAACAAGAAAACATAAAGCACTGGTTTCAGAACATCCATCCAAACTGACACAGCACTGGGAGTGGCAGGGTGAGGAAGGGCTCCAGGTTTAAAAAGTCAGCTGGTTCAATCCAGGTACACTTCTGTTCTGAGACTAGCCAATCACAGAGCCCCACCTGTCCCACTCACACACTTTCACTCTGACTCATGCACATGCACACAGGAGGAGGGAAAAACACAGCCACACTAAAACAAACGAACCGGTGTACTAAAGTTGTGGCACACAAAAAAGGAAGCAATTTCCAAGCTCACGTTCAGATGCACTAAAAGTGAAATGACTGTGAGAATGTCTTCCAGGCATACTTCATGTCTGGCGTACGCACAAGTCTGAGGTTTTGTCATTGTCGACACTCGGAGACAATGCAGTAAAGTTTCAAGCATTAGGAATTGTTCCTCTTTGTATCCTTCCACATGTCAAATTCAATTCAGTGCCAGATATATGTTGTGAATTAAAATCTAAAATGTGAGAAACAAAGCCCTGAGACAGAGAAGAGAAACTCATTATTTGTGACAATGAAATCAAACTGTATAAATGAGAGTTCAATCATCGTCGACAATTGTTTTAGAAAGCGAGAACAGAAACTGTGCAACTGAGAAAGGTGAATCAAACCAGAGATTGTTGAAAGAAAAGAAAAATGAGTGTGCTGTTATTTACGGAATCTGATTTCTTGGTTTCAGATTCTGAGTTTTCCTTCTCTTATTCACAGATTTGGTTCTAACGTTTAGATTTGATATATATCATATCAGGTGCTGAACTGATGTGATAAAGAAAACATTGCTAATTTTTCAATCATTAAATGATTCACTTAATGTTGACACAAGAGCACTGTGGCAACAATTTTTCAATAAAACAATCAGAATATGTACACTCATGCACTTAATGATGCAACCTAAAGCCTATGATGATGACAGCTGTGGCAGAATCAGAAGGGAACCAGTCTTTAGCAACTGCAATAATTTTTTGGGCTCCTGATGATGACAGCCGTTCTTGATCTCTAAGAGCTATCATCAAAGAACCCGCAGAAAACGTGAGTTTTCTGACTGATCAACACTGCGCACATATTGCGATAAAGTTGCCACAGTTTAGTACATTCGATCTTTTTTTTTTTTTCACAAAGGCAGATTTCCAAACAAAGATTGAGAATCAAATCCATGCAAGTCTTTGTATTTGAGGGATCATAACACCTCAGTGCTGCATCTCAAATTTAGGCTGTTGTCCAGCTATACGTAGTTCTCAACCATCTCCACATCTTCTCTCAGGATGGAAATGTTTGGCTTATTTCAGGTCCTCGTCCTCCTAATATCCAAAGTTATCTTCTTCGTCTTGTTCACATTAAAGATGAAATGATTGTTTCCACACCGTGCCACAAAGCTGTCTAAAAGTTCTCTATACCTAGTCTCATCCAGCACTGACACACCCCACATCAGCAGACTCGTATGAGCCTTTTAAGCAATGACAGGACTTTGAATTATACCAGAAGTCTGAGATATAGAGACTGAGGAGAAACTCTGAGAGTACAGTACCGCTGCATTGCTCATGTACTGCTCACCACCTGCTCAAACACAGACGTTGAGACGAAAAACTGTGGTCCGTTTGTAAGGTAGTCAATGATCTAGCCAATTTGGATGCAGGAGAAATAAAGTATGTAAGCGCACACACACACACACACAGATATATGATCCTCTGAATACTTGTTAATGTAGTCAGATGAGTAAGCTTGTTAATGCATATAACTCCACATATAAAAAGTGGTAGAAAAGTGCCTTTAGTGTATTTTTTCAGTAGTCTTACCCAAACATGGCTTGTACACTCTTCATGCAAAGAGATCCATCCATGGTGAAGATCTGTCCATCCCCTCCACTGAGACGAAGGAGCTCTTCCAAGTTATCCATTGCATCAGTCATTTGTAACTGCATTTGCACAAGACAATGAACCTATTTTATTAATGCTTTCAATTCTACTGCTTGCTGTAAATTATTGGAATACCAAGTATGTTCAAGAAAAGCATATTGGCTATACAAGTTGTGGAGTTTGTAAAACAAAAATGTGTAAAAATGTGTAAACAAAACAAAATAAAACAAAACAAACAGGCAAAAAAACCCACTCTTATTATTATCCAACAGGCTGTAGTTTATGAAATGCTTGTAGTTGCATGGCATCTGATTATATTTTCTCAAGGGATTTACACTATTACCATGGCTAAAAAGCAACAAAGAGTATTTAAGTACCTCTTCTTCATTGGCTATACACATGATGAACATTTTGGTTGGGAATGGAAAGGGGAGTGGGAACTTCTTATCTTCCCCACGTTGCTTTAACATTTGGAGTGAGTGGCGTAGAGAGCCCTTCCCGATACCAAGAGATCCATCAGTAACCAGCACCATCTATTGGACAAGACAGGGTATTAAAAGAAACCCATGGAAATTGCTCTTTAAGCATACATAGCACAAAAACAGAGCTGAAGTTACAAATTGTATTATCATCAGTTTTAATATTATAAATATTATTATTCATTACATTATTTACACCATTGTGTAAGCGGCGTGTTGGTCTAGCAGCTTAAGGTGAAGCTGGTTTTCACTATTGTATATAAATACTTTTTTTAAATTCTGGAATGCAAGATGAATCTGAGGGATTTCTTTGAATTAATGAATGAGTAAAGATGAAAAACTAAGTTCTCATGCACAGATCTGTTTATTTATTTTATTCTGTTTTCCATATCTGTGGTGGCTAATGCCCTCTTTTTCGCTGCTGTGTGCGTGCTAGAAAAAAGACTTTGGGGCCATCAGAATTGACGAGTTAGTGAAGAAGGCCCAGAACCTGATATTCAGGAGACATCATGGACAAGCCTTCTCACCCTTTCCACACTGAGCTGTGACAGGTGGGCAACTTATTCCACCTAGGTGTAAAACTGAATGCCTTTTGTGCCTATTGCCATTTAACTGGCCAGTCTCGAACTAAAATAGCAACCTGCTGAGATCAACTGTAACTTGAGTGACCATTTTATTTCACTTGTCACTTCCACTACCTTTTATTGTACAGAAAGCATTAAGTTAGGATAAACACAAGAAACTTGTGCTCCAAAAAAAGATCAGCCCTCAGTAAAAGACACTGACACAATAAACTATCAACCCTGTGAGCATGGATAACTGACATGCTTCTGGGTCTTCAGGTGCATCGTTGTTTCGTTTAGTTAGTCCCACAACACCTCCAGCAAGCTAAACAGTGATTTCTGGCGTCCCAGAGTCACCGCCTAATGACAGCTCCCACTGCACCCCCAAAACAACAACCTCCATTACCTAAACTGCAAATTGGCTACCTCGATTATCCTGCCTAAAAAATGGCTACCACAGCCAAAACAGCTCTGCCTCCTTCACCAGACTCAGGCTCCGTACATGTAAGCTCCAGGTAGTGACAATGCTGATACCATCTTCTCTAACAGCTATAAAAGCATTCTTATTTTAGTCCCCAACTGAAATTATTGCTCGTAATCCAAATTAACTGACTGCCTTATCTGACATTTCTTTTATCATCTTCCTCAAACTCCACCCACATATTTCCAGTTGCCCCAATAATGAAAATGTTGACCTAGCTATGAAACCCCTACATCCAACTTCCACTGGACTAACTTTAACATTCCATGCTCGCTGCTCAACCTCTGCCCCCAAGTTTACATATCTAAGCTTTTTCCTCTCATAAGCTTCCTCCACTGAATCTTCCCAGGGAAATGTCAACTCAATGAAATAAACTATCCCCTCACTAACTGACCACAAAACTATATCAGGCCTGAATCCAGTACAAACTATTCCCTGTGGAACAACCAGCTTTCCACCTAAATCCACCTGCATTTCAGTCACTAGCAGCTAAACTTCCAAACCCTCACTTCCTTGACATATCACTCCTACCTCTCCCCTCCTCACGCACAAACTGAATTACTATGCTCTGTTTCTTATAGCCTCCTAAATTTTGCTTACGTCTATATTCAATACCTACAGCTAAACTTTTCAGCACTTGATTGTGTCACCACGTGCATCAGCCTTATGACAAGCTAGTTTTACAGCCTGAAAAGATGTGCTTCAATTTTGCAGTACCTGAACACAATTTACTGAGAGCTTTAGGTTCTGAGGAGATGGCAACATATCGTATGTAGCTCCTATCAAGAATCTAATGAGGCTCTCCTCCATACTCCACAGGTGTCTCCAACAAAACTTCCTGTCCTCTACACTTTCCAAGTTTAACCACTGTCCCTGCTTAGCAGTGCCACTGACTTTGCACCCCGTATCATCTCTTCCTGTCAACAGTATATACCTGCCCCACAACCAACTCCCTTTTCTCCTTTGGGCCAGCTTTGTTCCACACCGGTGTTCCTGAGCCAAGCCCCAAGCCTCCTTGGCCAAACTGAAACTTACCTACAATTTCTTGGTTCCTCCCCTTGGATGGATTTGGACCCACCTCCCTAACAATACTATCCTTGCTCCCAGAAAATGAATTGAATTTCCCCTCTGGTGAAAAGGTAAAGAATTCCCTTATAATCTCGGACAATTGGTAAAATATTTCATTGCGTAATAATTGCCAAGGTCAAGAAGACCTCTAAATGTGTCCACTCAAGAGATTGTGGATTTTGCTGACAGTCAACTATTTCACTTCCTTCATTCATCAAGGGGAAGGGATAATTGCTCATGCTCACACTTACAGTAAAACTAGCATCCCCAATTAACCTAATATGCATGTTTCAGGACATTATATTTTAGCTAAAGTACACGCTTGTTCAAAGATCAGTCTGGATTCAAAATGGAAAACTTGTTGTGGTCAGGCAACAGTGCTGACTACCATACCAATGTGCCATCTGAAACAAGAGTTACTCAAATAATAGAATATTAGAACCAGTGAGCTCTGGAGAAGTATAATTGTTTAGTCAATCACAGCGAAAATGACTCAAAATAGCAGGAAGCTTACATAAAATTCCATTTAGTATCATGCAAATGTGTCAAGCTTGTATGGCTGTTAAAAGGTCACTAACCTCCTACACACATTCCTTTTCCTAAAGATGTGATAGATCAAAAAACATTGGAAACCAGACTTGTACATTTCCCAGTACATAAAAACTGTTTTGTGATGAGGGACTAGAATCTTCTGTTAAGTGCAGTGAAGCAGAAATGTAGTGGGTTGAAGTTATAAATAGTACAACATGAAAATATTCAATTGAAGTACAGTGCTTGTAACTACTTATAGAGCTATGTTAGAGCTACACATGACATAGCTCTAGGTGGCATTAAACATGCACAAATAGCTGAAATCACTGTAAATCTGTAAATAAATTTCCAGACCAAAACTCCAGAATTAAGCATAACCAAATCAAAAGTGCCCCGTGACCCTGAACAGGAATTAGCGGGTATAGAAAATGGATGGATGGATGGAAATCAAAAGTGTAAAAAATAAGAGAAAGAAAGAAGCTTGTTAGAATACCTGACAGGGACAGGAACTACCCCACTCCTGCTGAACAACATTACTGACTCCGTGAAGAGCTGATTCAATACACGTCTTGTCATAATCTTCCAGACTGCTTAGTGCCTCCTGTACAAAAAAATGAAGCATCAGATAAGCCCACATGTGCTCATAATAAAAACAAGCTAAATGTTATAAAAACAACTTTTTTTTTTTCTTTATATACGTCCTAATCATACATACCAAATACTGATGGATTATATTTAACACTTAAAATGACATGTTTTGCCATGATGCAGCACCATTTTATGGTTTAAAAACTTTTGTTGTTGTTTTTTTTTTTTTACACAATGCACTTCATACAAACCAGGTTTTTATATGTGCAGCAACCTGGTACATGTGAAAGACAAACAGCAACATTTATTCATACATATTTTTTCATGTCAATTTTCATTAAGTATTCATGTTAAAGATCCTTCCATATGCGCTGAACAAAAACAAACTATAATTTTCTTTTTTAAACTTTTTTTCAAGATTTCTTTTTACTTCTTGAAAATAGCATTAGTCCTAATCACATAAAATTTTGATCAATTGGGTCAGAAATAGTGATTTAATGGATTTGAATGTGGACATGTTTGTGTGAAGGGTATGTAAGGCGAATATTTTAGTCTACGTTGTTTACAATAGTATAAAACTGCATAAAAACTAAGAACACTCAAAAATACACATCCTTGCATGTATAATCAATAATATGACTGGAAAAAAATATATAAAATGTGCTATAAATTAAAAGCCCAGAAACATAAAATTGTGCTTGGGTGCATCAAAGGGTCACAACATATTTAAAGATCAGACAGTGATTGGGGCAAGATACCTGTAACGCATTGTAATCCCTGGTGAAAGGCACCAGCAGCTCCCAGAGGGAGGAAAAGGCCATCAGTGCCGTAAATTCTAGGCGGTAGTTGGAGGCCATGTGCTCGAACAACATGTTGAGTCCGTGGACGGCCAGGTTCTTCCTCTGAAACTCCTCGCTGCCATCCAGTGAAACTGGTCGCGTCATGGACAGCGACACATCCATCAAGACCACCGTAGGCATGACTGTTGGTGTAGCTTCCTCTTTAGGTTTTTCAGTGTTTCCGTCACCGTCGCTATTTGTCGTTTCTAAGGTTGGGTTAGCAAACAACTACAATTTACGGACGCTGCATGTTCAACCATAGACTGTATATAAGTAGATTCACTAAACACTGCTAGCTATTGAGTGCTAGTTAATTAGCATTCTGCAATTTATCGCCAAAGATTAAATGAAGGAAATATTTCAGTTACTGTTTATCAAATTAGAGAGGATGACTGTACAAGTGAATAATTTTAAAGTAAAAAAAAATAAAAATAACATAACCGACTAAAAAAATAAATAAATGCACAAACCGTTGTGTGTTTTGCTTGCCCAACTGTTGTTATAACGTGCATCAGAATCTCCGTCCGAGTAACAGCAGTAGTTGTGAATATATAGTTCCTATGTGTTATAGATTAAAATAAAGAAACAGGAAAATCGTTGACATGAACATCAGGGGTTACCAATTCAAAAGACGGTTGGCGTTACTTATGATTTATATATCAAACCAAATTTAAAACTAAGGTTTTAGATTTGGTTTTATAATGTTCACGTGAGTGTGTTGGAATACAGCGATCAAGGAGATTTTTTTTTTTTTTTTTTACTTTTCCCCCAAACATTTTACGGCCTGTGAAACTATTGCTCGAGAGATGATCGAAGACAAGTACTCTTTAACCCCTGAACACGGAGTTCAAGCGAACCTTTTGAATCTAGACATCCAGTTACCCGTGGTGTTACGCGCCTGGATTTTGTAATCTGGCGGATAACTTTTGTCCAGAAGAGGAAACGCCCACTTTACATGAAAGTAAATTACATTTGTGTTTTTGTAATTTTATGTCCACTAAAAAAAACCAAAAAAAAAAACTATTCTTTAATCGATTATTTGATTAAAACAATCCCCCTAGATGAAGAGTTATTAAGAGTAAGAGTAAGTAAGTAAGAGTAAGAGTTATTTATCGTCGCTGTAGAGTTTTGTTTTGCCTACTTCTGTAATTGAACATAACAGTTAGACAATTGCATTTTCTGTAGATATGAAAACTACACAACTGGAGCTTGGCCTGTTATGTAATTCTTATATTATTCATTCCTATTTTATGCTTTTTCCAAAGGGGACAGCATCTGCACCGGGCAGCTGAAGTTCTGGATTGTGTCACTTTTTAGTCTGCTTATCAGAAAAGTATTTCTGTCGGTGTCAGTAAAATCTTAATGTATTTTTATTAAATGGAAAAATGAATTCTAAAAGAGGGCAGCAGCTCCAGGTGAAGTTCCTCCTCTCTTGGGTATTCTTCTGTACCCTCTACCAGCTGACCAGCTGTGCCCAACTCAATAATCCTTCACCCATGACTCAGAATTTAGAGAATTTTGAAAAAGGCCCGAAAATAAAGATTAAGGAGAATACAGAAGCTGAAAGGATGGAGGAATCTCCTACTGGGAACCATGGTTTAGAGTCCACAGACCAAAAAACACAAAAGCTTGTGGGAAATAATACAGATACAACTTCAGACTTGAAAGTGTCCACCAACTCTGAATCTCCATTTTTACTCAACATGAAAAAGACGACTGTGTATTCCATCTATGTGGAGACACCCATATCAGCTCCAGCTCCATCGGTTACAACCATCCTAACTTTCCACGGTGAAGCGCCACATGTTAACAAGAGATATCCTGAAGATCTCTTTTCTCTTGAAGATCGTAGACGTGGATGGGTGATTCTCCACATTCTGGGGATCATCTACATGTTTGTATCACTTGTAATCGTGTGTTGTGAGTTCTTTGTTCCTGCCGTAGGAGTGATCATGGACAAGCTGGTCATCTCTGATGATGTGGCAGGAGCCACCTTCATGGCTTCTGGAAGATCCATCCCAAGGTTTTTTGCTCTCTTGATGGGAGTCTTTGTTGCCCACAGCGATGGTCTCTTTATGCAGCCTGTGGTGGGCTTTAGTACAACCGTGGGTTCAGGAGTTTTCAACGTTTTATTTGTGATTGGAATGTGCACTTTGTGTTCTCGAGAGGTTCTTCATCTGAACCAGTGGCCGGTTTTCAGAGATGTGTCCTTCTACATAGTTCACCTCATCTTTCTAATCATATTCTTCTTGGATAACGTTATATTGTGGTGGGAGAGTATGGTGCTGTTTTCCTGTTATATGTTCTATCTTATCTTTATGAAGTTTAATGCACCAGCAGAGGAAACATTCAAGACACAGCTCCACAAACACAAGAGCATTATGAAAGTCCTTGGTGTAGAGGAATGTGGGAAGGTATGCATTCTTATCTACAGTGTGTTGATTTATATAAAAATTCTAGTGTAGTTCCTGTAATTTTTGAAATTATTTATTTATTAAAGTTTTCTTTACTTTGACTTCATGGTTAAACACATGTAAGACTATGCACATCTGCATATTGAAATGTTTAAAGGTAACTGAGGATGAAATAAACAACGGAATAGAATCCCCAAAGGAAAGATATATAAGATATATTCTTAAGGGGTGCTCAGTTCTATTATTTAAAATCTATCGTTTATTAAAAAAAAAAAAAAAAAAAAAAGGAAAATTCATGGAATATATAGAGATATATCTAAATTTTAAAAGGATGGTACTTCGTTATTGGTTTAAAACACGTATCATAGGTATTGCATTTATAATGAACAGAGCAATCGTTATGTAGCTTATAAAATAATAACCATCTGCATTTTGAACAGTATTAATCCAAAACTGAACAGCTGTTTCCCACACGCATTCAGGTTTTTCAATATTTTAAGCTCAATGTATACTGTGTAGCATAAAATTAAAATATTCCCTTTTTACAGACCTGTGATATTTATGCTTCCACCTCAGTCAAAAACTGCAAGATTTTTAATTGTTGTTAAAATAAAGTTATTATGTGAGACTGAGGCAATCTTTTAATCCAAAATAAACATCAGATGAGTAACCAGAGGGAAGAGGAAGATACTAAACATTTACAGGCTGCATGGATGCCTTTTACTGTTGTTAATCGTGTTCACCAAAAAATGCTCTCAGGTGGATGTGTCTGAAAGAGAAGATGATACAGGAGGCCCTGGAGAGGTGGAGGATGACTTCAGTAAAAACATTGGTTACTCCAGTGCAAATGAAGGTAATGAGAATAAAGTGAAGGAGGAAGCAGTAGAACAAAAAGATATGCCATTATTTTTACGGTGGCCTGACACACGGTGGAACCAAGCTGCCTACCTCTTTCTGTTGCCCATCATCCTCCCGCTGTGGCTCACAGTTCCTGATGTTCGCAACAAGGTGAGACTCAGGTGGATGTTTTACCCCAGTTGTTCATGAAATGATTATTTTTTTCTCTGTGTTTTGTGTGTGTGTTTATTTCTGCTTTTGCCCCACAGAAATCCAGAAAGTTCTTTGTGGTGACCTACTTGTTTTCTATTGTGTGGATTGGTGTCTTCTCCTACCTCTTTATGTGGTGGGCCCACCAGGTCAAGCTTTCCTGAAACAGTGAATTTGACATAAGATTGTGATTTACTGGTGTATCAGTCACATGTTGAAAACACAAGAATAACATTTCTTCATAGTCAAAGTGAGCTTTTTTATTCATTTAATCATTTTTGTTTTAAGGTTGGAGAGACTTTAGGAACCTTGAATCTTACAACCATTCTGGCAGCAGTGACGTCCAACCCTGACCTCATTACCAGTGTCATTGTGACTCGTAGAGGCCTTGGTAACATGGCATTATCCAGCAGTCTGGGCAGCAACATCTTTAATATCACTGTAAGGTCAGTTAGTGTCCTGAGCTGTCATGATTGAAAAACAGTTATGGAACATCATTTGACTTTTTTAATCCTAATTTTTATTCCCCCCCACTGTCATTTCAATCAAAAGTCTGCCAGTCCCATGGTTCCTGTATTCAGTTGTCCACAGTTTCACTCCAGTGGCTGTCAGCAACAATGGACTCTTTTGTGCGGCTACACTTCTGTTCCTCATGCTCCTCTTTGCCATCATCTCCATTATATCCTGCAAGTGGAAGATGATCAAAATCCTGGGTTTCACCATGCTCCTGCTCTACTTACTCTTTGTGGTTATTAGCATTATGTTTCATTATGGTGTCTTTATCTGCCCTGTTGGGTGAATTTATGCAAATGCACAATTAGTTGTCTCTGGATTATTCTTATATCTAAACACACAGTCTTACGGTTTCTGGCTGGCACAACCTTACCTACTTCAAAGTTGCACAACAAGGGGGAAAACTCTTAAAGATGTCAAAGTTTCTGCAGTACTCAGAACTATTTTTCAGATTATGTGAAGCCTGGTCTCATGACCTCTTTATAACTAGATACACAACAGTATTGAAACAATAAGCCAATTAAAATTATATTGATGCCCAACTGGTCAATGTCCAATCAAAATACAACTTTCACTGAAGAGGACAAATTATAAATTTTCATAAATACCAAAGTGTAAGTAAAGATGTAATATTCCCTTAGACAATCCCACTTTGTTTCCCTAACCCTAGCAAAGATCCAGGAGAAAAAGGCTGATAACTGTGTATTAAGAATATGTTTCTCTTAGTTTCTAATTGCTTTCCTTAAAACTTTTTTTTTTATTACAACAGTAATTGTTGCACACTGAATCAGAATCAGCGTTATTCGCCAGGTTTGTGCAAACAAACAAGGAATTTGATTCTGTCAGACTTTCTCTCTCTAGGTTCAGTAATAATAATGAAAAAGGTAAAACATTAAATAGATCAATATAGGAAATAAAAGCTAGAGCATTAAAAAAAGCACACTTTATATAAGTCAAAACCAATATTTACAAACACCAGATATTGCACAATATTCCGATACTGTAAGTATTCAAGTTCAGCAGAGGAGCGACCTGGGGGAGGGAACTTGTTTCTGTGATGGGTGCTTTTGGGGTGCAATGCCCTGTAGTGCCTTCCAGATTAGAGATGTAAAGGTCCTGGATGGAGGGAAGGTTGTCCCCTATTGTTTTCTCTGCAGACCTTACAGTCCAGCTGTCATAGAAACAAGAAAAAGTTTTTTTAGACATCTTTGAATAACATGTTTAAAACAGAAAATGTTAATGTTATTTATTTGGCAAATAACAAACTGAAACAGCTAAAGCAAGTAAATAGCTATAATTGACATCTTAAAAAAGAAACAAAAATGTGCTTTACTACTTTAGTTGTTTTTTTATTTTTTTTTTCGTAAAACGGTAAATTAGTAAAAAACTATTGGAGAACAGTAAATTGAAGACAATAAGTTTAAATAAGATTAAAGAGCTTCTAGTGTTCTGACCATTACAGAAACATTATCTATCTGTCTGTCCGTCTACAGTGTGTGTGTATATATATTTGTATTCGTATATGTATATGTATATATATATATATATATATATATATATATATATATATATATGTATGTGTGTGTGTGTGTGTGTACATA
>JBAMYA010069740.1:0-25681 GCA_037176975.1 Arrhamphus sclerolepis
GAGTAAATGCTTTCATTCCACAACATACAGCAATGCAGTCTCATCTAGACCAAATGGCACTTGTCTACTAATGATAGAGTTAATTTTAGTAAATAGAGATTTGAGATTTGACTTATTATTGGTCCTCAAAGACTTGAGACTTGACTTGGACTCAAACTCAAAGACTTGAGACTTGACTTGGACAAAATGACTTGTGAACATGTCTGCTGTCGGCTGAAAGAATTCATGTGTTACCAGCCAATGCTGCATATGACATCACTGACACAGTTGTTGCCAAGTGACAAACACAACTCTGATGCATTTATGAAGAATTCGAATGTACTATTTGGCAGTTTCTCAGTTCATGTTCATTTTATTTTTCCACACAACATTATAGTTTCTCCTTGGAGTTTAATAAAGTATCATCAAATTAGATTTTAATAAATTCAGTTTAATTGTGTTCAGTTTAGTTCAAAAGACTCTTAAATAAATAGATGTGGACTGTTAAAAAAAAAAAGCTAAAACAAAAACTAAAAACATGAAATACAGCAACTAATAAAGAAGAGGTATCTGACTACATATTTGATTGTAACAGATTCAGCAAAATCTCTGGGGTTCTTGTTTACAAATAGGACTCCTTAAATCCATATAGACAACTAGAACCCAGACCTGGGAATGTGGATTTGTACCAAAAAATAAGCCCAGTTAGATAATGGTAAAAGAAAATCCTTTTTGTACATTATTTTGACAAACAACACATATTGTGACAGAGATAGAATGTTAAGCTTTAGAAATCCTTATTAAGGGGTGTTACTATTGCTGCCTTTTAGAAAGATTAGGGGGAAAAATGGTTATATGTGGGCTGAGTAGAGAAGACAAGTGAACTATTTATTGGTCAAAAACATAAAATCCAACAGAGGTATGTGCTGTCAATGACAGCAGAACATGCAACGCTTGTAATCCCATCATGTGAATTAAATGTAAGGACTAAAGGATAGTATAAGTGGAGGAAGAGTATATTCCAGGTGCGCTACTATAGCCTTTATAATAATATCCTAGTTTTTTTGGTCATATACACAGGATTTTTGTGAGAATAACTCTTTTAATCTAAAATGTCTGGGGTATTTTTCAAAGATAAAATGTGTTGCTCAAAATTGAAACAATGGACCGATTTTCTTGGAAAATGGAGCTCGTCAAGTGATGACGTAGAAATCCTGCCTCTGTGCATTTATTGTCAATTTTCTGTTAGTTAAATTAATGGAGACACTCTTGTTTTGTTTGCCAAGTTGTTATTTCCTTGATGTTACTCTGTTTGTAAGAAGCTTTGTCATATTTCAGTCATTTGTTCAGTTCTATTCAAGATCATTGTTGCTTGATCTGTGAGCTTTAACTGGGTGACAAAATTGGGAGCATGAGGTGTGAGGACAATTAGACTGTAATTTTAGTGACAGTACATTTATTTTCTATAAACAGAAACAAAAAGAGCACAACACCTCTCTGCTGTTTCAGCTCTTATCTCCTCAGATAAGCAACCAGGGAGGAACAGATACTCTGTATTAACATTGTGTTTGTCTTAATCTTATTGTGCAACTATGACTGTAAATCAGTGCGGGAAAAAAAAACAGAATTTAAATTACTAGTATTCTTGACTATTTCTGTTTTGTATATTTAAAGAGATAACCATCCCAATCTTCTGAGAAAACACTGTCAACCTCTAATAACACAAGGAAATATAAATAACGCATCATTATGCTTCACTGAGGGAAAATCTTTGATTTGACGTCAGTGAAACCTAAAAGATCACAAAGATTATTGAGGTACTGTTGAGATGTTTTGTTAATAACCCCTCTATGCTCATAACAATGTTAAACGCATTAAACATGTAGAGCTGATTGAAATTCTGCCAACTTTGCTGAAGTTTAATGTTTAACCCAACGTGTGGCACTGTGGTTAAACCAAGGGGCGAACACAGAAATTGTTTTAATTGCAGTCCCTTGACTGACCAAAAGCCAGTCAATCTCTACTGATCCCCATGTTAAAATGTCCACATTTGCAGCAGAAATAAACATATTTACAGTCTGGTGCAATAAACTGTTGTGCTCACCATTCACAGGTATGACAGTTGCACAGAGGGTGATTTTATTTTGTACCATATTAGGTAAAATTATATAAAGCAACAGGTGTATGTATATTTAAGGGCGTAGTGTGGGATGAAATTCTGTTGTGCTGTAAATTGTACAACCAGACTGCTGCAGCTGACTGTGGGTTGGCCTGGGAGGGTCAGAGGACAAAATTTTGTTAATCAGAAGACAGCCTGGGCTAAATGTCCATCAGCTAAATGGTCGCAGCCTGAGCTTCATCGCCTGGTAAGGGTTTGTCCAGTTCTTCTTATGCAGCCCATCAGCTCAGCCCACAACTAAAGGTTAGCCTGATCATAATTTCCGTGTCCCAGAAAGATGTCATATCAATCCCCAAGAGGTCTCTTTTCAAGAGGTTTGTTTAATTCTGATATGACAAGAGTTGTATCAGGATTTTAACAAGTGTTTAAGTAATCTTTTTAACACAAAGATAAATGTAGCTCACCATACATTTGGTTTTACCACCACCCAGGTTCACACAGGGTGCTGGCCCTGAATTTAAGATGAACACATACACATATTTATTATGCATTATCACCTTTGGTCATGTTAATTTTAGCCAAGTAATTACATCTGAGGTGTTTCTATGGGAATCTTTACTAAGCTTCAATAGATAGGCTCTAAAATCTATCTAACAGCTTCAGCTTCTGAGGTGTCTTTTCATATCTTTTCAGTCTGTGTAACATAAATCATCCCTTAAAGTGTCAGACCTTGCCAATAATTATGATTCAAGCGCCATACAGACTAAGAGCTTGATTGGATGATTAGATGAAATCATTACATCAGCTCCCTTTCAAACACTTTAATGACAACAAGATTCAATAGATGTCCTTTATTTATTACAGAGGATAAGAATTATTTTTGGTGGATGTGAAATCAATTTTGTACATAAAACAATTGATTTTGTGCAGATTGAACTGACTCTGCAGGGTTAATTTTGACATTGTGGGGCATTTCTGGTCTCTAGCCAGTTTATTTGAGAATTAGGTAAACTTCAAACTTCTGCTGCAGACTAAACTCCATTCAAAGTGCAACTGCCTCCATAATGATGCTTCTCCACAGCAGATGTGTTATTTGAAAGGCCATGCAGAGGGCTTAAGATGCCCTTTACAAGTGTAGAACAAATCTTTGGCAAACCAGTGTCTCAGCAGCTAGCAGGCATCACTACAGCAATCTGGAATTGTAATTTGGCAGAAGTAATACACAGAGCAGAGAGATATTTCTTGTTAAAATTCTGATTTATTCATTTCCCTCCTGAAAAAAGAAACAGATTAGATTTTGTTCCCCTTGAGAGCTCAGAGTCCTAAAACCAACTTTTTAGTGTTTTTTTCACCATTTGTATTGTTGCACTTTATGTTACAAAACTTGACAAAATGATATTTTATTTGTGGAAATCCTAGATGTGATCTTACTCTTAATCTTTTTCAACTATTGCATATTACTTTGAGAGATTGTTTCCATGGCCTTTGTTGACAAACATCATTATTGGGCAAAGAAAACATGGAAAGCCAAATAAACACTTTTATTCCGCATTTTTATGTTTGGCACAGACTTTTGCTTTTGCATCCAAAAAACAAAACCAGCCACATCGAATGCATTTTCTTAATGCTCAGTTTGGCTCCAAAGCCTTGACTGTAATTATACAGGAAGCACTGACAAATATGTGACTGTACCCTGTTGAATTGACCAATGTTTACTTTGGTCTGAGTCCTAAAATATTTACAGGCAATGAATATGAAAGCAGGGTACACCTCCATTCTTCTGGCCCTGTGCTGCAAAGACTTGTGATAATGTAAAACTGTATCAGTGACTTGGGGGGTGTGGGGGGACAAAGCAAGGTTATGGTCAAATGTAAAGTGGTGCAGGGTGCTTAATGTTGGGACATCAGTCTCTGTCAGAACTCCGTTAGAGGGAGTTGTGGGCAAGGCTGCACTATCTGGAGAAGATCCAGCAATGTCAGCAGGGTGAGAACAGGCTCATTTACCTCCAGTCAGCTGCTGCCTTATTTCACTTAAAGCTCTGCAGGGCCTGGACTCTGTTGACTCTTCTGTATGTCTGAGCAATTAGTCTACTGTAAACACAACAGGTTAACTTTGTATGTTTGAAGGTGGCTCCAGCTCCCCAAGCTGAACAAAGCACAGACTGGTAACTCTGTAAGACTGCGCCCTTTAGCACCATCTCTGATTGGGCACAATTGTCTGTTAACATTGTTTTAAATATTGTTGCCTCATCTCCTGGATTTTATTACAAAATAAACAATGAACCAGTGAGCAAAAAAAGAACTTCAGTAATACGGCCTAATATCAACCAAACTCAAATGCACGGGAGGTGGAAAGCAAGAAAAATATTACTCACTAATCCAGTATTTTCTTTATATTTACTATTTTGATCCCCAAGGGGAAATTCAGGCTCTGCATTTGACCCATCTGGGATGCTGTACCCAGAGCGGTGGGCTGCCACGGTGCAGCGCCCAGGGGTTTCAGGTGCACTTGTGCAGTGCTCCACTCACCCACATCATTGGTACCAGCCAGGCATTGAACCAGCAACCCTCCAGTTGTCAGCCCTGTTCTCTAGCTGGTATGCCACAGAACCCAGCTATGCTAAGCTTATACCATCAAGTTTATGCCGGTCCAGTATTGACTCGTGTACAGGATCTTGCTGGTCGCACTCTCTCTTTTTCTTGCTTCTTCTTACAAAATCGTCTTCACTTTCTTCTCTGCCTGTTTATGACATTCGATCACGTACGTTAGACAGCTTCATCTTATAGTTAGCCTCTGACTAACTCCACACAGTAAACACTGTGACCATGGTTGCTATGTCGAATAATTATAATCTTGTCTTTCTGTAAATTTGCTCACAAATAACATTGTTTTAGTTGTGGACCTATTTGTTTCCACAACTGTAGTGTGAGACGCATCAATGATAAAAACAGGAAAGATGTGGAGAAGCGGCTTGTCTGATTGTGGGTTCATCTCCGGGCATCTGGCAGCACCGGCAATGTGACCTGGAGTTAGATCAGAGTCCTTCCTACATAGTAATATATTTGTACTCAAGCTGTGGCAAAAGCACAATTTATCTTGTTATATGTCAAACTACCCCAAAATAATTTTAGAAACTTTATTGGGGAGGGGTTTCAATTTCATTACTCTTGTTACAAGTTTTTTTGTTTTTGTTTTCTAAATTACATTAATAAATTCTCAAACTACCTGTGTGCTTAAATCTTCATAATATACATGTATTTTTTACTAGCAATGTTAACTTTTTGTCACCATTCAATTACTAACTCATTATTACATCAGTTGACCTGTTTGCTGTCAATGAAGCAAATCCTAGTTGCATCAGAACTTTTTAAACAGGGTTAACTGCTTCATCAGATTGTAGTGTGTCCATTTTTAACATCACGTACTGCACCACTAGTTCACACTGATTTTACACTAAAGTGTGCTGGAAATATGTTAGATGAAGAAGATTAGCTACTTTCCAGTTAATGTAACAAATCACTATGCACAAAACTGATTGAATCTTTTTTGTCCTTAATGTAGTGTGTCCAAATGGCCCATCTGGCCTCTTTAGGTTTCCATTAGCATGGGTACAGGTTAAAACCTAGAAGGCTGGAAGTGTGAGGAGGAGGGCCAATCTCCTCCTTGGTCCAGTTGTCGTGTTTCCATTACAGTGACCCAGTCATATCCATTGATTTAGTAAACTACCACTTCATACTGCTTGGTGATGGTAGTGCGCCACTTTTAGCGTTTTCTAGCTGCCAATAAATAAAAGTAAACAATGAAAATGAAAAAGAAAAATACAGTGGGACAACATGATGATAAGTGAAGGAACTGAGATGGTTGTTGTGTCTGATTGCTGTTTGCATGGACTGTAGTTGTAGTGCTGAAAGCATCCTGCATACTACATTTTGGCAAAATCACCACACACTTGAATGATATTTTAAAAACAGCTCTTGAGCTTCTTCTGCTGGCAGCTGGTAAAGGTTTCCTGTTTTGACCTGTTTTATGGGGGTAGCTTTTTTAATTTAGCTTTTTGTAAATAAAACTCAAGCATAAGTCTGGTAATCTCCTGTGTCTATTTGGTGTGTCTGCACAGTCTGACTATGCGATAAACATCTTTTTTTTTTTTTTTTTTTAAATCAATAGAATATTTCATAATGTATTAGACCACTGAGGAGTAAAAGTTGTTCATTTCTTCAGATGATCTGCATGAAAGATGAGGACATCACTAAAAATCCCTCCATGTTGTTTTTCACACTCAAGACGGATAAAATATGCTTTCACATTTATCTGAATCTTTCTCTGTTCACACATGATGTTTTATTCATGACGTGGGTGTCGCTTGTCAGCCAGAGTTCACCGCCTCTCAAACAGATTTGCGTGCAACAGTGCTGATGTGGTGCCCGAAAGGATTCCACTATTTTCACACAAAAAGTAGGTTCTGTTGTCATGCACATGTTCTGATTCAGATAAGCTGGATGCCACAGAGAAGTTTCCACAGACTTTTAAAATCCAATATAATTTTACACAGTTAATTACATTTTTATTCATATTTCACCTTAATTCAGCCAAGACACAAAAATGTTTGACACACACAAAAAAATGGATGTCGCTTTTAGCACTTAGAATGTTGGTGGCGGTGAATCAATTTAATGATTAGTTACATAGTAATCATGTTATGATAAGTACATGCTGATGTTTGTGCATAAATATTTCACAACTTACTGAAGGTGATTTCCTCAAATTTTACCACCAAAGATATTTAGTCATTGCTTCTTCGACTCCAGATAAATTAAAATACTCAGGAACATAAGCAAATATTGAGGAACAGAGCCGGGACAGTACAACTAAATTTCTTCAGAGTAGGTGTATATGCTCTACTTCCTCACACCATTGTGGTGGCCAATGAGAACAATCTATGTATTTTAAATTGCAGGCTAATTGTGTCTGTCCAGTGGGAGAGAAAGTGGCTCAGAAGTGGGGACGTGAGTTGGTCAATTATTACCATCCCTGTGTGATTATGGTGAGTTTGTTCTTAAGTGGCTGTAATCATGGTCTCTTTGTGGTTGGCAGTTTAATCCATACAACTTCTCTAACTGTTAAGAGGGTTTGCTAAAGGTATATTATTCCATTTAACGCAAACTAATTTCTTACTCTTTTTTTTCTATTTGGCCATAAAGAATTGCATTCTTCTAATTAACATTGTTGATTTTTTTGTTGACAAATAAATTAAACGTGTCAGGGCTCCTGGGAAATTTCCATTCCTTATTTCCACTTTGGGGTTAGTATTTTTAGTACTTTTTTCTGGTGAAACCACTGAGTCAATATCTGCATTTTAATAGCACATTATTGCAATTTACTGCACTGCTGATTTCCATCCATCCATTATCTATACCCGCACATTTCTAATTTACGATCAAAGGGGTCTGCTGGCGCCTATTCTAGCCATCTTTGAGTAAAAGGAAGGGGGTCACCCTGGACAGGTCACCAGTCCATCACAGAGCTACAACCACACATGCTGCACCAAAGATTTGTGAAAAATTATTCCTTATCAATTTGCTGAACTAAATTATTTCAATGATTTGGAGAGGTGACTGATCTGCCAAAAGATGTAGGCAGATAGCAAGTAATGAAAGTTTTGCAAAGCATAAAAAGAGTGTAGAGCTGTAACAAAAATAGCAGTGTGACTCACCTTACCTGACATTGATATGATGTTAAGGTTGATTGGTATAAATAGGCTGTGCCTAACTGTGATACAGGAGCGCATATAACCAGAGGTTGGTGCAGCACTTAACACTCAAACTTCTGTTCCCTCTAATGTGGATCACATTCAGTTGTGAGAACTGAGCCAAATCATTTTTCTTTAGATGTTCTTTCTTTAGCGTTCCCTCTGTTATTTTCTCCAGTTAATACTGTGGTTGAGCAGAGCAGTCATTATTTGCTGGTCAGGCTAGTAATAAATAAATTAAAACAACATTGTGACTGAGAAAAATATCAAGAACTCTATGTCCCTCGCCCAGACCAGGGGCAGTGGGGCCCCACCCTGGAGCAAGGCCTGGGGGAGGGGCAACTGCCTGGTGGCTGGACCTTCAATCATGGTGTCTGGCTGGTAACCTACATGGGTTCACCCTCCTGTGAGCTCACCACCTGCAGGAGGAGCCTGAGTTTGTGCAGGTGGTTTAGAGGTATTAACAAGATATAATCTGGCTCACCTCAACGCACAGCATGGGTTCTGGAACCAGTCTTCTTGAGAGAGGCTGGACTTTATTCTTCTCTGGAGTTGCCCAATTTGAGAGGTGACGGGCTTGAGTGAGCTTACTTATACCACCCCCCAGCTTGGAGCCTGTACATTGGGGTTTTCCCCAGTAGATGTCAGGGTAGTTTACCTGCATCTCTGAGTCGTCGAACATGCTCTGACTGTCCTCTGCACCTATGTGCCGAATGGCAGTTCAGAGTACCCAGCCTTCTTTGAGTCCATAATGTAGGTGCTGGAAAGTAATAGTAATAGGAACTTCATTCTGCTGGGAACATCTGGCAGAGGAACCTGTCAGAATCTTCAGATCTTCAACTTGCACCTCCTACAAAACGTTGAGTGCATCCCAAGGGAGATGGGGTATATTGAGTCCGAATGGGCCATATTCCACACCTGCATTGCTGAGGCAGTTAACCAGAGCTGTGGCCACAAGGTCATTGGTGCCTGTTGTGGAGGCAGTCCTCAAGCCTGGTGGTGGACACCCTTGGTAAGATATTCCACCAGGCTGAAGAAGTCTCGTTGAGCTTGGTTAGCTTGTGGGACTCTGGAAGCAGCTGACGGGTAATGACGGACTGAGTGGGCTACAGCCTCGGTGGCCTCTGAGGAAAAAATTATTATGTAATACTTTGAGGATCTTCTCAATCCCACCAACCTGTCTTCCATAGAGGAAGCAGAGTCTGGTTACACCCATTGCTGGAGCTGAGGTCACCAAGGTAATCAAGAAGCTGCACAGGAACTAGTGATGTGTCATTCGTGAACGAGCCTGCTCTAAGAAGCGATTCTTTGTAGAAGAGCCGACTCCTGTCAGGGAGATCGGAATCTTCAGCCAACAGCCATTCCTGCTCAGTTCTGCTGAGAATCCATGCAGGCAGGTGCTGGACTTTATTTTGTTGGGCGCACCATCATGGTACAGGCCAGGTACACATAGAGCAACAGAGAGACGGGGGAACAGTGCTGGCAACTTGGTGATTTTCTCGCTAAATACTCCTCTGGCAACGTTTTTTTTTGTCAAAAGCGACTAGCAACACATTTAGTGACTTTTTGTGTTAGGGATCGGTTCAGCGTCTGCAGTAATGTGGACTCTGTACAGGTCTGTTGTGATGAAGAGAGAGCTGAGAAAAAAAAGCAAGACTCTGTTTATCGATCGATCTTTGTTTCTACACTCACCTATGGTCATGAACTGTGGGGTAGTGACCAAAAGAATGAGATTGTGGATACAAGAAGCTGAAATAAGTTTCTCCTGTAGGGTTGCTGGACTCTTCCTTAGAGATGGGGTGAGAAGTTCAGTCATCCGGTGGGGCCTCAGAGTAGAGTCTTTGCTTCTCCACATACAGAGAAGAGCCAGCTGAGGTGGTTCAGGCATCTGGTCAGTATGCCTCCTGGATGTCTCCCGGGGAATATGTTTCAGGTATGTCCAACCAGGAGAAGACCACTAGGCAGACCAGAACATGCTGGAGAGATGCACTGGTCTGGGAACGCCTTGGTGTCCTCACGAGCTGAAGGATGTGGCCGGGAAGAAGGAGATCTGGGCCTCTCTGCATAGGATGCTACCCCTGCAATCCAGATCCGGATAAGAGAAAGTGGATGGATGGATGGACGGACGGACGGACGGATGGATGGAACAGAGAATCCCAAGATGCCACCACACCAGTGCAGACAGCATCCAGTAGGAGCTGGTTTCAAAAACATTGGGTTAACAGCCCCTACGTTACACATGGGTAAGCTTTTGTTAACACCTGCAGTTCACTGGTAACATCAGCACTGATCAGTTACTGCAGAACTTGCTAAGTAACATACTTCAAGCAGTTTATGCCAGGGCCATACCCATTTCAAGTCACTAAAGTTTCTATAAACCTCATTTCCAGACAAACGGGGAAGTTTTCTGCAACAAAAATCTAAATAAGGACAAAAATTCAATGGAACTAGGTTTCAGTGTCTTCACCAATCAGCTTCATTATATTGAGAAAATATAGCCAAATCTAGATTTGATGCCACCAACACACTTCAGAAAAACATTAGGAGAAAAGTTAGATAATTTTGAAAACAATGGTTCTGCAGGAAGTAGGTGGTGAAGGTGAAATTAGGTTCAAAAGTACCTTCCAAAAGTTTGATCATATGCAGTGCATGATATAATGAATAGATTTAGGGAGTGTGATGAAGCGGCAGAGCTGAAGATCACTTTCAGATGTGTACGGTCTTGGAGCCTTCAGGCATCGCTACATTAGAAATCAGAACACAACCATCAATATAACCAGATGTGCTTGCAAATAAAACTTGCACTTTCATGTAAAATATTCCCCTTTCAATTGTTTTCTGAATGTGACTACACTATCAATTGTTTTTATCTTATTTTATTTTTTTTATTGTTATTTTTTACTTAATGCTCACAAATTTGTCCTCCAATGTCAAAAAGTCTCAAACCTGCAATCTATAATTTGCAAAACCATATCTGCTGTAAATATGTTTTAAACTTGAAATTACATATGTAGAGAAAGGGGTGGGCTGTAGAAAAGGGAGATTATTCCATGACAGGGAGATTTCTCAATTTCCTAAAATTTAGGCCCCAGAATGACTTCATTAACATATTTATTGAATTATTTACATATTTCACTTTAATATCTGTAACATAATATTAATACTTATTGTTTGAAAGACATTGTTCATAAGATTTAAATCACAGCTATATTTAAAGTTATAGCTATTTGGGTTGCTCTGTTTAAAATGCTGTTTATTTCTGCTTTACATTTCGATGTTTAGTTTCTATAAAACTGCAGTTCATTTTCATCCTTCTCAGCACTTTTATTTGATGAATTAAACAAAAGTCCAGGAATCTTATCAGTGTAAAACAATGGTACCAACCACCACACCAGTTTGGTGGCATTTAATTAAAAGTTCTTGCAAAATAAAAGAATTTGCTGTTTAAAAAACACAGTTAATGAAGCAGTTATAGGCGAGCGGCTCCTCAGTTTAACTCAACACACACACACACACACAACTTTACCCCAGTTAGAACAGCTTCACATGCAGTGTAAAGTTTCAGTGTGCTACCTATTTTTCAAACAAACAACATTTTGTGCATTATATTGGCAACAATGGCTGATATGAGTTCAATATCTTATCTGTAGTCCAGTAACAGAAAGGCCAGCATTGTGAATAAACACACCATGCATATGCCTCATAACTACAGTATGTAAAGTCCACCCTAGAGTGATATATGTTTAGCTGACCTGATTTCACAGGAGCAGCATCTCAGCAGTTTTTCCAAAGGTCATCATATTGTCCTTGTCACCGCCACAGATTTGGCTAATGTGTATTACACTTGAGTTCTGGCCATGTATGAGCCTGTATGATCCCCTTGAAATGAAAATGGTCTTGGATTATATCCAGGTGGTTGTGATTTTAAATTACATCTCCAGGCATAAAACGATTCAGCAACCTGTTCTTTTTTTTTTTGAGCTGCACCCACAGATACATTGTATATTCCATTTGTAATAGATTTTTTCACGAGTGTGAACAGCCACTGCTCTGTTCGCTGTTAATGCCAGGCCCCAATCGCTAAAGTCTCTTTTTTTATTCATATTTGATTGCTTTGTTCATCTTTAAATCCATTTTTCAATTGTGTGCAGCACTTCTAAACACTTGAGGAGAGTTGTTTATTTTATAACATGGAAAATTACACTGCACACTTGCTTCTTTTCAAGTTCCTATAATAACATGGATGTCCATGATGCAATCGTCTTACTGAAGTAAATACCATGAGATCAGCAGCTTAAGTGCTCCCAAAAACAATTAAGAGAACAAGCAGAGAGCAATCTTAGATCTCAGTGCAGATGACTTGCACTACCATAGTAACTCAATCTCCAACCCATCTGAATAAATCCATAACTGACCATTCATGAAAATGGGAAGCCCTCTATTAAAGCCATTTGACAAAGTGGATGCTTGCCTGAATTCATTAATTCCAAAGGCTGTTCCTTAAGAATACTGATGATCTCTGACTCAGTGTCAGAGTCTCCAAGTGCCCACAGAAAACCATGGATGTATTTCATTGATCGTTAGAATTTATCTGCATCAGCCCACAGAAAATGTCTTTATTACATAGAAATATGTATCTTTGTGTTATCTAAATAGTGTGTGGTTTCTTCGTCGATAAAGTCGAACAGTTATTAGTGTGGTGAACTTTCAAAGCAGTCTACACAGAAACTGGAGGGATACAAGAGGCTTTTTAGATATTTCTCGTGTCATGTTTAAATCTGACTGTGTTGGCTTTGGCCACTATTGCTGATTGGTAACAACTTTTATACCTACGACAGCTCTCAGACATATCTGAAACCTTTAGACCCTTTCCTCTCTTGGTGTTTACGTGACTCCTATGAAGAAATGAATCAATATTAGTATGGCTATGTTACCCCCTCCCTGGTGCTGCTTTGATTTGCTCTGATTTTTAATTCAACAAAGGTTGTTTGGTGGCAGAAGGTTCAGTACTGATTCAGTACTTTTTTGCACATTATGATTTTTTTTTTTTTTTTAAGTCTGGATTTGTGGAAACATTTCAAGAATTCTGTTAGATATCATCTTCAGTTTTCCAAACATCCACCTCAGATAGCCCTCCAACATCTCTGCATTAGATTTTAAGGAAGACATGTGACACCGCGTACACAAAACCAAACCAAACCCTGACGTTGTCTGAAAGGGGCCAAACCATATTTTCCTTGTCTCTTATAATGGATGTTCGATTTCAGCTTATCTACTTAATAAATGAAAGCATAAGAAAGAGAGTTGCGGAGGATGATTATTTTGGGGCTCCTTTATAGCTCTGCCCCCTTCGCACTGCCTGCGTGGTATGATTTGTAGAGAGATTGAAATGAGGCTGCCTGGTCGAGCAGAGACTGGCTCTTGATTTACACACACTGTTAAATCACAGAGACAGCCGGCTGCCCACGCTGCCCACCGCCCCGCCTCAGACACACATCTATCTCCATGCAAGAGCTCCTCCTGATTCTCAACCTTATGGCACCTATAATGCACAGCCCCAGTACCGAGCCCCAGGTCCAGACTGCTGACAATGGAGGATGCTTTCTGCAACAGCTGGCGGTAAGGGTTGTTCAAGAGCTCACCGGAACAAACACCAAGAAGAGAAGCAGTGCTGGTGACAGAGAAACAGATTTTTAGAAAAGAAATGCCTACTTTACAGGTGGCCAAAGCTGTTGCAGGATGGATAAATCTCCATGACTGAAAGCACAAAGACTCTCAGCAGTCCTGGCTCTCTGAAGAGTATGCTTGCCTTTTAGTATGAGGAAGCATTTATTTGCATGAATGAATCTGCTCCTTTGTTTCTGTCTGGATGGAAAGTACAACCTGAAACCTTGAAACCAAAAGTAATCATTAAGCACAAGTTGAACACTGACAATACATCTAAATTATGTGAGCATTCCCAAACCTGCACAGACACCTATTTAATTTTCATCAATAAATTTTTTGGTTACACCATAAAAAAAAATTCAGGATGCTGCATTGGACATTATTTGAGCTGTTAACAGGCGCATCAATGTCGGCGATGATGACTTGTACACAGAAAACAAGGTGACTCAACTCGTTAAACTGCAGTTTGGCACTGACATACGACCCATTTTCACTGTGCGTATAACCAAAGGGCACAAGGTGAGCTTTCATTTATTTATATTCTAAGTCCTAAGTCACCGAAAAGAAGAAGGATTTTCAGATTGATTCATCAGCACTTAACCTAAGATGAACTGGACCGTAACATTTTTATGAGTCCAAACTACATAAAGCAATCTGTAATCATGTTTAAATTTTGAGATTTGTTTAGTACCCCCTACTGGCATCATTTGCCATTCTACACGTCAGTGTGTTTATTAGCTATCAGTGTATTATAATTAGAGTATAAGCTGGGAAATAGAACCAGTGAGAAAGGCAACACAGGAAAAACATAGGATACAAGTAAGTAACTGTTTATTTTAGGTAAATAATAAAAACAATAGAAGAAAAAGACAAAACACAACACAACAATCAAATTAACTGACCAGGTGAAATAATATGATTTTTGAACAAATGTCAATGCATAATTTCATGAGTGTGACAAGCAAATAAAAAACATTTTTGTTATGGCGGTTAGTGATATACATAGTGATTTTTTTTCTACGGAAAGGTCATCTGGCTCTTCAATGTTAGCAGATCCATCAGCAGCTCAAATAACTATTTCATCTAAATTTAACAATGTTATAAAAACTATCACAGATTTATTTTTTCAGATTTCTGCTGTTTTGTAAAACCATGAATGAGATTGAGATTTAGTGTTTCAGTATTTTCTTCCTAAAACAGTGCTGGAATCATAAACGTACAACTTAAATTCTTAAGATTCAGATGGTAAGAACATTGATTAACTAATGACACTAAATTATCAATGAAATGTGATTTTATGGAGCCTCATTTAATGCTCACCTTTCAAATAAAAAAAATCAAAATGTATACTTAAATCAGTATTTACTTTGAGTGCTGGCAGTTAAACCAGGAGAGACATTACTGTTTTAAAATTATAATCTAGAGCATGTTTCAATAATTATTACTTGCCACAAAGGCATTTTGTGTTACAACTAAAACTAAATCCGAATAATAATCAAAATAATAAATTAAAGTAAAGTTAAACTAACCTCTAAAGTCATTGCTGGTGATAAATTGTGTGACATTAATTCCAGTATCTCAGCCATCTCAGTGGGTTTAAAAACATGCTGATGCATTCTTTTGGACTAGTTTGGACTATTTAAGACTTGTTGAATGAAATAGTCTTTGAATCAATCATTTACTAACAGGTAGAAATCGATGTCTGACAACCTGCTAAAATACACCTGAATGCAGGAAATTAATCTACCCCCAGACACCCTGCCTCCACCAATGAGCTTCTGTATTATCAGTTCTGCTATTTCCTAGATAGTTGTAACATGCTGCCATTTTGCAGACTGATATAGTAACTTGAAATCATAGCCTTGGTCACTCTCATATGTCATGTCTTAATTTTGTCATGACCTGACGACAGCCCTCCTGATTTTACCTTTGGAGTCTTGGATCTTTACCTCCGGATCACCTGAGGCTTATTCCACTCATCACCACCATTCTTTATAAAGTCTTGGACCTTCAGCCACTACTCAGTAGATTGTTTGTGTTACCATGTGCTGAGGACTGGTCTGACAGCTTTCTAGAATTTCCAGAACTCTGTCTCATTATTCTGACTACCTGTCTTTTTAAGTGACCAGGACCTTCCTGCTGTACCAGCCCTGCCTGCATCATGTGGATCAGAACTGTAAACCCAGAAGATCCAACCTCAATAAACTTTTTGTGTTCTGTGTTTGGGTCCTCCTCTTTCTGAACATAACATATTTTGCTATTATAATTCCACCAAAAGCCACCATATAAGGGGTTGTTTTTCCAAAATTTTCTCCTGGGGGAGCAGACCCCCAGACCCCCTGGTTAGACAGGGCTTAAGCTCCAGATGTTCACAATGTCTGCCACCGCCTCTGGTTGTAGACCAGAAGAAATACATTTGGTTCTTTTGTTTAGAGAAGTGCTGCTGATCTTCTGTGAGGTGGAAATGTTTTACTGTGGTACTTTAGTTTTTCACAGATAGACAGACAGATATGATAACATACAGTAGATAAATTGATGAATGAATGGTTAAAACATTTTTATTTTATTTATAGTCCTAAAGTTGCAATTTATCATTTAAAGCTGATAGAGCTGAGTATTTATAAATTGCCATATTTTGTGGCATACTTGCAATATCTCGTATTTTTGTTTGTTTGTTTGGGTCTGCTTTTCCTCATGGGGATCATCCACACCAGGGACTATGCCTACTTGGCCTGTGGGGTTGTTGCTGTGGGGATCCCCCTGCTTAGGGTCGCTGGGGGGGGTCCTGCACTGCAGCTTTGGCTGCGGTGCAGATGCCTTCCGGCCCTGATCTGGGCAGACGCCCTCATTAGTCATTGATGGGATGGCTCCTGGTGTGGCCAGATCCCCAAGACATCATTTCTCACATCAGCATCAAGCCAGATGTTTATGATGTTTATGATTATGTTTTGATGTTTGGGGGTGGGGATGGGGTGTTTATATCTGTGCTGTGTGGGTATCAATGTGAGGATGTGTGTGAAAATCACCTGATGTGTGTTTTTAACCAATGAATGTGTGAGTTTTTATATATTAGTGTTGATTTTATTATGTAAAGCACTTTGCGCTACCTCTGTATGAAAAGTGCAATATAAATAAAGTTTGATTTGATTTGATTTGATTTGATTTTCTTTTCTTTTTTTGACAGGACAATAAATGTATATTTTTCAAGAGTAATTTGATATTGTTGGATTATTCTGAATTATGAAGGTATTTCCTTTTACTTTTGGAACTTATTTTGACCTTCAATTTCTTGTGTAGCTAATTTGATGAACTATAGTGGAATTTAGAGCAGGGTGCAAATAAATTCTGTTAGATGTAATCATAAAGGTGTACCATTGCCACCTTCCCCCTAATGCCATTGTTTACATTGGTTGAACATAGAAAAACCATATTTATTGTCCCCCTCAAAAAAATGAAATGGGATTTTCACCCCTGGATACATCCTTGGACTTCCACAGCATTTTTACTGACATGCCTAAAGAAACAAACAAATACAAAATTGAAGGGCAGTTTATATGTTTAAGGGCAAACTTGTCCCAGGAGAGATCAACATCCAGCTTCATCCTGTCGTCTCTTTTAGCTCCCAGTACTGAGTGAACGTCTGCCCCGATATTTACTCTTTTTTTGGGTCTCTTGCTCAATCAGTCTGTCATTGTTTCTTTCTCAGGTCTTCTGTTATTACTTTCTTTGGTTTCTTAGTCCTTTTTGCCATGAAGTTTTCTGTGCAAAACACACAAAAAGGAACTAACTCTGCAAGTTGGCATCAATTTACTGGTGGCGTAGGATGACTGTCTTAGAGAATGTTTGGTTTTTTGCAATGAAAGGTGTCCACCTTTCAGTTTAACGTGTTCAATTTTAAGATATTTAAGTTTTATTTGGAAAATACAGCTATCAAACATAAACCTCCAACTACCCATCTAATAATGAGCAGGTCTTCCTTTTTCATGGTCCTGCTGTCTGTGGAGTTTGAAGACCAAATGAACACGTCAGATTCTTTGCTGTGTTCTTTGAGCACTTCCTAAGCTCTTGTTACCATATTGAGGCGATAGGTGGTCTGTAAAAAAGGTTTTGGTGCCAAAATTGGATTCATGTGAATGCCGGGATGTTTTTTTTTCCAGCAGAATATTGCACTGCAACACGATAAGTGCTGTTTAACCACACTACCTGTCAGTGGTCATAGTGACACGCTTGACTGGTTTTGCAGATCTCTACCTGGTCTTTCTGAGACTTCCAGCGGTACTCATACTCTTACATTCACAGCAGAAATCCCCTACCATAATGTCAGTGGCTGATTTTGCTGATGACATGTCTTGCAATACAATGTTAAAAATAGGATTGTTTTATCAGAGCGGGTTATCTAATGATGTATAAAAAAACTTCTAAATTCTATATGGTTAAATATTGCACTTCATTGAAAAATAGGTCACCTGTAACGAAACAGGAGACACATAAAAAGCCTCTAAACAAAATTTTCAACAGTGACACACACACACTTGTCTTCATGCCAGTGTTTGCTTAATGAGTCATCTTTGCAACAAAAAGGCGTGAAATGTCCTTATTTACCTGACACTATATTTAAGATCACTCAAAAAAAAAACAACTCAACGCTCATAAGCTGCAGGTAACGCCGTGAACTAAAGAAGAAATAGGTTTTCCATGCTCAATCTAATTTTTGCATCTAAACATACTATTGTGCCTGCTCTGCCAGCATAATGCTAAAAACAATTTGGGCCCTTGAAACTGACTTTCATCATATATTACTAGAGCCTCAATCACAAGTATCTGAAGCTAATTTCTTATGTGTGAAATGTTGCAGCTATAGGCTTTTTTAAATAGAAGCTTAGTGTCATCGTGGTTTCTTACCTTGTGCTGCATGGCTGGCATGAAGCACCTGCTGGCAGCTGAACTGAGGCAGCCACTGGGGACTTGCCCGCTTAATCTTATTAGTGCAAAAGATGTCTTTTGTTCAGGCAACTATATGTTTCTTAAATAATTCAGCTCAGACAGCCTTCAGTTACTACATATTTTAATGCATCTTGCTTTTAGTTAGACCACTATGGTGTGATGGATAGCACTGTTTTTGTAATTTGTGCAAAGACCAAATTGAAGAAATGGCACATTAAAGCCTTGCTTGGATCTAACTGTTGGTAAGTTTATCCGTCCTCTACTGGTTACCTGGCAACAGCTAAAAGATACAAAGAAGTCAGACACATGAAGAGTTTTGTAATTTTCTTTTATATATAAAACACACAATAGATAAAGGGTTTGCTAGTGAGCCTTTGCAGTACTGGATGGTGAACCTTGTCAGCCTTCCACAAAAAAAGATTGCTTTTCCCTTCTGTTTGAAGTCTCTTTGTAAAACTGAGGTAAGAAGTCAATAGCGACGGCCTTGATTTAGAGAACAGATCTGAGCGGGAAATCTGTCCTTTTATGTTACTTCTGCCATAATAAAAATATGTAAAGCAAAGTGCAAGATGAGGACTGAGTATGAAAGTTTGACCTAAGTACTCAGTAAAAGACTGTAGCACTTATGGAAAGTTTAACCCTTAAAAATGAGGGTAATAAATGTGAAAGCACAGCAGAAGAGTAATTCTCTCACTGTGCATTGTCTCTGTTGGACCACAGGCCTCAACATCAACAGCAAGGCCTCATAACATAGTTTGAGACAAAGAAACTCTTAAAATGACTCAAATGCCCAGCAAGCTCTGCAGGTTGATTGTCCTCATCCTCTCATGCCAAAGAGCAACATCTGTCCTGATCCTGCCAGCTGCAGAGACCACAGCTCTCAAGTTAAAACTACAGTGAGATGAGCCACCAGTCGAGGACCTGCTTCATCCATCCATGTCTAAATAAGCTTTCCGGTTGCTAGGAACCAGCAACGACACATCCCGTGGTTGATTAAACAGACATGATTAAGTGAGCTGACGATGATCTTTTTATTGTCACAGTGCATGCACTTAACTCAGTGTCAACATCTTCAGAGTTGACACAACGGATTCTGATATTCTGATTTGAAACTGGAAATTTGAGTTAGTGTTTGTTGATGATGAGATTGTTTTTCAACTCAAAGTCTGTTGAATCTCCTTTCTGAAATAATGCCCTTGGCGTTGAAACTGTGTTTCCTTTTGGGACAGGGTTAATGCTGCGTTTTCCCCCTTTTCCTGGTGTGCTGCATGTGTGTATTATATCATGTCCTGTGTGACTGAAAATTGGCTTAAATGATTTCTAATATGTGTCCTGTAATGGCTGCAGCTCTATAACAGAAATTTTAAAATTTTGTGCAAAAAGCCTCCTCAGTCGCTTGTCTGTCTCATCGTCTTTACATCTCAGCTCTAACTCTTCCTTTTCCTATCTCATTTCTGTCACATCATGTTGTTATTCCCCCGCCCCTCGCTTTGTCTTGATTTTCTACTTTGCTATCACTAATTAGTTTACAGGAGTACAGGTTCGTGGAGGGGTTGTCAATCGCAGTGATTAAAGCCTACAAGGTCATGAACGTGTCAGAGCTGAAAGTGAATGTGTTTCTGAAGAAATTTCAACAATGTGCTAGATGCTAAGACTTCACCTACACTGCCTGCTGTCATCTGGAATATATATTGCCCATCGAGGCATGAGGTGCATGATTGCCTTCTTTTATCTACACTATTTTATTAGCTTGGCAACTTGGCAGCTTAATATATTCCTCCTACTCATTGTCCAACTCTGTTTCAAGATTTATGGTTTAATAAGCTTATAAATAATCCCCCTTGTGTCCACAGACACAAAGAAGGTTAGAGAATGTCACCACATAACCATCGATACTGAGGCAGTTGTGATGTTGTGATGGCAGGCAAATGGTTCCTGCCCCTCCACCATCTTGGGTAAGCTCTTTCCCAGAAGACGTCTCGAACAGGGATCATTTAAGTTCGGGTAGTCTTTTCATTGATCCTCCCTCTGGTCTCACCTGAGTCAAACTAAGCTTGATGCTTACATATGTATAGAAGTCCGATGGCGTGGTTTCTGTGAAAACCAGGATCTCTTGTTCCCTCCCCTCTCCTCATAGCCCTCTGAACTGCGAGCTGCTCATCTTCCTCTATCTCCCCCCAAGCTCCCCAGCTCTCCCAGGACACTTTATCTATCCCACCCCAGAGGTCTTGCAGTATATATTACAGCCATTTACAACCAGCTGATACACCTTTGACTGTTTTGCTTGTCATTAATAAAGTTACTCTGGTGATCAGCAGCCTCCTGCCTCATCTCTTTAATGAGGGTCAAAAAAAATGTCTGCATCATCAAAAGCCCCCCAGAGGCTGTTTATGGTTTACAGATGTTTGCACTGCTGTTAACAGCATCACTGTTAAGTTTAAGGTAAGTGCTTCGTAGTCATTTTATGTAGTCAGCTTCGATGTTTCTTTGGTGACACTGAAATGTTTGCTTCTGTATAAACAGCAGCAAAAATCCCTTAAAAATATACTTCAATGAGAAACATGACTTATTATCAAACCTCTTTTAGCAAATTTTAGGAGTTCATTTTCAATCTAAGGTCTTTATATGATGATGTATGTGTTCTAGAGTTGCCTACTTTGATTCTTTGTCTTGTGGTTACTTACCTTACGTCTAATCATCGATGATGAAATAGCCATTAACACATCATTTTAAGTAATGGAAGTGCATGCTTCTCAAAAGAGACAACATAGATTTCAAGGACATTTATTTCATTTGTTTGATTCTTTCCTCAGAGGGTCTATTTTAAGGCTTGCTATTTTGATTTCTATAGCCTAACAAAGAGGGTTTTAATGGTCAAATATGACTAAATGTTTTGTTTTTCTACCAGAATAAACCTAAATCTCCTAAAGAAGTCATCTGTTAATGTCCTGTTAGCTAATTTTCCTTTCTTTTCTTTTTTTTTTTTGATAAATGCTGAGTTTGTACACATATATTTGATCTATTTTCAGATCCTTGTGTCTAAAAAGAAAGAAAAGAAAAAATAATGTCAAGTTCTAAATACATAAATCAGTATAAATGATGAGTTCAAATTTTGTCAAACCTGTGTGAGGGCATGCCAGGGCAAAGAAATTCAGAAACAGTGCCAGAGTTTCATTGGCAGTTGCTTGAAAGCTAATGGTTGAGAGTTTGTTTTAGCGGGGCTTTCTGACTGTAACCAGTCCAATGCAGATGTTTCAGTGTACATTTTTTAACTTTGTTTGTTTTCTACAGCTAATTTCCCAAATCCCCTTAAAACTTCATTACCAGAGCACTTCCCTCCTGTTAGCAGTTAGTTTATCTTCCTGGCTAAAAAACTAGCATGAAGGACTAGCATAAATGTATTTTTTTTTTATATCAGTTACTTGAATACATTTATGGCCTTGTCCTGAAAGAGAGATTTAAGTCTATATTATATATAATCCACATCTGAGTTAATATTTTAGAGAAATTAACAAAGTGCTTCCTGTTGCTATAACTGTTGGTCTCAACCTCCTCCACCATCGTAAAAGCCTCATTCTTTTTTCACTGGCTGTCCTGAGAGGTAGGCAGTGAGGAATTGTAAAGAAGTAGGAAACCTACAACCACCACCATCTGCTTCTAACGGCCACTATCTAATTCAACAGACATAAAGAGGAACTTTGCATCAAATGGAGCAACGTAAGTGATGTCTGCTTTGATTGGATGATGCCCTCACTGGATGTCTTCATTTGTTAAGTTGACACTTTCCCCGCATGGGGCTAAAGAAATATTTTTTGTGTAAGTCTGTTGAGTCAGAAGTAAAGTATGCAATGTGTATCATTGACAACCTTCACACGTTTATTCAGGTGCCGATGCACAGAATGTTTAAATATGTTTTTATGCTTGATTCTGATTTTGTGCCACGTCCTCTGGTATTGCACTTTTTCATTGGTGTATAACAAAATTAAATAATTCAGCAGGATAATTAACTTCTATGGCTTTTATTGTCCGCATCCCTCAGTATTAAACAGCATCAAATTCACAATGCACAGTGTGCTTAGTCAAGTTTATCAAGTTTGATGTTCCAGTATGTGGGTTTTGGGGAATTTATTGACAGAAGTCCATTAGAATATCTCAATTTTAATTAGTGTAGAATCACATAAAAACATAAATTTGCTGTGTTTTTGGGCAGTCACAAGAAGTCACATTTAAAGACAGTTCAAAATCTCTTTGCATTGCCATGTTTCCACAGCAGAACAGACAAACCAAACACTGGCCCTAGGGTGGATCTTTTGAGTTTCATGTTTTTTGAAGGCATGGTAGATTTTTCTTTCATGCTTAAAAAGGGAAAGCTAAGGCAAAACAAGTAGTCACTGATGTGTGTGTGTGTGGGTGTGTGTGTTTTTTTTTTTTTTTAAAATGTCCTGCCAATATACTATGAGATTCACAAGGCTTCTTAAAACTTTATTTTTTTCCTGTTTTAATGTGCAGATTTTATGTAAATCCTGACTTTGCGAAGTTATAAAGCAAGTAGATACATAAACTTAGAAATTTACACAATGACATCTTGCTGCCAGTTTTTACTCTTACCTTTTTTTTTGCAAGAACAACATTACTTTGCTATGCTTTCATAATTTTTTATATCCTTTGCAGCTCTGCAACCTGTTCATCTTGACTAAAGTAGGGAGCACGTTATTGGTGCATTGGTGTATCTTGTTAAATAAGAGGAAGATAATTCATCAGCATACCCCTCATGTATACAGAGTGTGAAAAAGAATACTTTGGCAGCCGAAAACAAAAATAAGATGATTCAGATTTTTTTTCTTGTCTTTATTACCTGACATTCTCTTTATACACTTGATAGCAAACAATTAATTAAATGCACTCATATCAAAAGAAAAGTTAATTACCATCTTTTGAGGTGACAGGGCTCTGAAAGCATCTTCCAATAATTGGGCCTCATTCATGAAACCATAATGGACTTGTGCAAAACTGTTTTAAATATGAGAATGAACTATGATGAATACATTAATAATGTATTTATCTTGTCAGTGGGCATTTTGCATATTTAGGCTGGGTTTCTTAAAATGCCAGTCCATTTTATTGGTGGGGTGATTAAATGGACGTCTATGCTGACAGACACCCACGCAGCGGCTATGGCTGTTATAGAGCTCACCAATGGTGTTCTGAGGGTGAGGAGGTTGAGCTTGGACGCAAGTGGTGGCATCCTGCTCTGTAAAACCAAGATGATGTGCAAAACAATCTTCCACAACATGTCCAAGTGCCTGTGCCAGAGAGCCCTAATATACCCGAGCACCTGCAGAACCAGGTCATGATGGCATGAAGCTGCAGGGATAATGTACTGAATGATTCCTTGTAGGTGGTTTCACTTGACCACCTCTGGCAGACTACTTAAAGATTGGAAGTAATTTGTAATTTCTACATGTTGATTTCTTCAGACTGATTTATTGTGGTCCAACAAACTTTAAATGAACTATAATATATAACAAAATTGCACTGTAAATTTCTAGCCATTATTTCTTAAAATGTGTTTTAAAAGCAAAACATTGCCTTGGGGCTGCATGCTTAATAGTATAGTATAAGCTTATCTTTGGTGTTTGCTGTTGTCTGCTGTATGCCATTGTTTTCCACCAGGTATTATTACTAATGAAGAGGTCTCTCCAGTTGTAGACACAGCACGGTTTTGTCCATGTAGAAAAATACACGTTCAACTCCATAATCAGAGCATTTTCTTCCTCCTGAATGCTTTGTTGGATGGCATTAAATCCATCACCTCTTTTTAGGGTCACTGTTGCACCTATAACCCTAACTCCCCTCCCCCTCATCAGGTCTGAAGATTTTCTCCCTCTCTCTCTTTTCTTCTCAAATTTTAATTTGAACGTTTCACGTGTACTATGAGTTTTACAGTTTTTATGATCAAATCCTAGTTGTGAATCCAGAAAAGGTTTTTCGTAAGGAGATTGTTTAAGTGCGATTCTTGTCACATATTTTATGAAGGGTTCATGAATGAGGCCGGTGGTTTGTCTGTCATTGCCCTCGTGCTAGTGCGCCTTTGGTGGTCTGGTTTCAGAGACGTGTCTGAAAGATTTTGGTTGTGTCTTTGAATTGTTTCCAGACTCACTCTCACAGGACAGGAGGGGGGGAAACAAATTACAAAAAAATCATGGACTCGCTGGCTATTGGTACAAAAGAAAAGGCAGCAGATTCCCCCATGTAGAAATGAAAGCAGTTGGACTACTATAACACACAAACAAATCAACCACACAGTTTCGTTTCAAATCTACCAATTAAATTAGGGCAGTATTTTGAACCCGTGACGAGACATCGGTGCTAATATACAAGCGTCCAACACACATGGCAGAGCCATTCATTGTAGTTCTCTTGCCAAGTTCTCTTCTGCCATCTCTTACTATCTAACTCGATATCAGACATCCCAAGTTCCAGGAATCTCCAGCATTTGGATACCAGATCCCTGATGCCCGCAAGTCAGATAAAATCTCCAATCTAAAGCGAGCAACCAAGAGAGCACATAAACATGCACAGAGGTGAGAGTGACTTTTTTTCCCAATCATGTGCGCGGTAAAAGCCGCGGCTCAAACATTTCTGTCCTCCACTATCAAGCACCACATCACTGATGAAAAAAATAAATAAATAAATGACACTCCTGGCATTCACACATGCGTTTGATTATCCAATCTCAGGCCTGTCTTAGTCCTATACAGTCAGACACCACAGACCATATAAACAATAGTTTAAAATCATGACCTGAATAATTACCTGTTTCTATTGATTCCAATTCCACCAATCACCTGTTCACTTAATCAATAAGAGAATATTCCACTCCAGGTTTTCCTGGTCAACAGCAACTATTCACTTAAACGTTATTTTATTTCCCGGTTCATCAAACGTCTCTAAAGTGTTATTTTTTATAATTTTTGGTGACCAATTGTTCCCTCCTCATACACAGCAGACATGAGGAGATTTATCTACAAAATGCAAAAAGTAAGTCATAATTGTCTACGTAAAGGCAATCAGGCTATTCGATATTATCAGATCCATCAGCAGCTCAACTATTTCATCTAAATTCAACAATGACATAAAAACTATCATAGATTTCTTTCCCACAGTTTTACTGTTTTGGCAGACCAAGAAAGAACAAAGTCTGCAGATTTAAAATTGGTCTG